>PDUE01000086.1:38000-70230 GCA_002909645.1 Monilinia polystroma
ATACCATATATACCATACATACCCAGCAGGTAAATGATATCTGTGACATGGCAAAGAAAATAAAATTAATTTTTGTCTTCCTTTCTGTCTTTCTTTACCCTTGTCGCATTGTATTTGCTCTCTTCTCTTTTCGCTGTTCACCCTCTTCTCTCTCTTCTCTCTCTTCTCTCTTCACTCCCTTCACTCCCTTCACTCCCTTCACTCCCTTCACTCCCTTCACTCCCTTCACTCCCTCTCCTTTCTCCTTTCTCTCCTTTCTCTCACCCCCTCCTCTCCCTCCTCTCTCACAACACCATATTTACCACGTTCATTCATCAAACCCAACAACTACCCAATCCACCATTTACATTTACATTTACATTTACATTTACTCTACTCTACTCTACTCTACTCTACACTACACCTATTTCAACTCCTACCGGGTTTTGTTTCTCACTACTGTCTATAGAACCCATTAATTCCCATTGATTCCCATCAAACTACCATCTCACCACCAACTCCGTACCTGGTTTTGAAGCTAAAAAGCTTGTTCATCTCCATCCGACCAGGATCAACTGCTGTAGTCACTCTCACATCGGGTTAGTCAGACGGTTAAGGGTAAATGGTAAATTGAAAATGGGTATTCCATTCCATAAGCGTGGCACGGAAAATCATTGGGTTGTGCATCTATGTATCTGTGCATCTGTACATCTATCTATTGCTTATCAGGAAGAACCGAGTCAGACCGAAAAGAGGTGCCCTTTAATTTCTTTTGTCTATTCTCCGTACCATGAGAAGTTTTCACATCCGATGGAGATCCAGGGTTTATTGTGGTCTTACCATCATCTCACCATCTCATCACCTTTGTGATCTCTTACCGGAAGCTTCTTCATCATCCTAATCATGTTCTTACCATTGACCAGCTAGGAATTATAATTGACGCATGGAATGGTAAGATAACCTACCTTTTCGCGGCCGCAACCGGGAAAGTGTTCACGGCAATTATCGCCAAATGAGCTAGACCCGAATGGGTTAATGAATCGGCGAGCCAGGTACCAGTGAAGACGACTAGACCGAAATGGGTAGAACTATCCACTTCTTCGCAAAGGTTAACACGCTTCTCGTTTCTCTCTATCCGAGATCTGATTTTCTCAAGGTATTTATTGTAGACGGAGTGTTTAGTCGTACATACCCGAGTACTATAGCTGGTCAAGTATTAGGTAATCTTATTAATCTTATGACAAAGATACAAACGTACTGTAGTATGGTATGTGAAGATTTTTGAAGAGTCTCATCGATATGATTAACCTCATTATAATTCTTTTTGTCTTGGGTTAATAAATACCAAAAACATCTAGGTACGAGTAGATTTGTCTAGGTAAATTACGGATAAGCACCCAGATCCGACAGTAGATATATCCTTTGTACACTATCCAATACATATAATCTCACATGTAGAACAACGTTAACCTATTAACATGGACTTATACATATCAACCTTCCACACCGTTTTATCCCATATCATACATACATACATACATACATACTACTCCTTGTACTACTCCTTGTACTACTAACCATCCATCAATCATATGCATCTAATATATCAAAAGTAGGTCATATACATCCAATACATCGTCAAGGAAAGTAGGAACCTCCTCAGCCCTTTTAAACCCTTACTTGTGTTAGATCTTCACTTCTGGTATTGTAATCTTCCACAAGATCACGCTTTTTAACATCTTATCACTAACCAATACCATCTCTTCTGTCTCTCTCTCTCTTTCTCTCTCTCCCTCTCCCTCTCTCCCCCTCCCCCTCTCCCTCTTTCTCTTTCTCTCTTCCTCTCTCTATCTCTCTCTCCTCCTTTTAACACCACCAACCATCCACCACCATTAATCACACCAACCTCATCCCAAACCCTCCTCAAACACCACATACGCATATATTCCACCCACCCACCACAGCCACAGCCACAACCACGCAACCCAACCCAACCCAACCCAACCCAACCCAACCCAAGAAATAAGCTCGTTCCTGAATTCATTCTTTCGCTCGCTTAATCTTCTTCTGTGCCGTACCTCGGCGGGTAGGTAAGTACGTACTTCGTAGGTAGGTAGGTAGGTAGGTAGACATATCGATTTTTGCATTTCTGTTTGATTTGGCCGGGGAGATGGGTGGAGTATTTAATTACTGCAGTGTAGGAGGTACGAAGTATAGGGAGATCCAATAGGGACAGAGAGAGAGAGAGAGAGAGAGTACTGCGTTTTACTTTGCTCTGCTTGGGCGCATGATTTCCTTGGGTTTTTATAATTACTATCTATCTATCTATCTATGTGCGTATGTGTATGTGGATGTGTATGTATATATCACCATCATCATTCCTCTCTCTCTCTCTCTCTCTCTCTCTCTATCCTACCTATCCATCATCCCTTTCGTATCCCACACAAACCTGACACTATAGCATATATATATAACATACCACGATATGAAAAAGAGGCATCATCACAATCTCAATCTCAATCTCAATCTCAATCTCAAATGAATCAATCAACCAATGAATCAATCAATCAATAATAAATATCAACGATCCTCCCCTTCCCTTCCCTCGACTTCATCTCATATTTCCGTCCCGATACCTCCGATACAATGTGACACTCTAGCATGCCGGAGTATATACCCCGTGCACAGGGAGGTAGGTAGGTAGGCACGGTTGGCAGCTACTGGTATAGACAACCACCCAACCCAATCCAATTCTACGACATAAAAGTAGACAGACAGACAGACAGACGAGGGCCGGACAATTCAAGCTTTCTTGCTGATAGAGCTGGTGATGATTGCTCATGAATGTGTGTATGGTATGTATTGCATATATTGCATAGACTATATATGCTACAATAAAAAACAAAACATGATGAGACATGCACGATGATGCAATCAATATCGAGTATGTAAAGCTTGATAATAAGTGATGCATATTATATATGTGTGTGTGTGTGTGTGTGTGTTTGTGTGTGTGTAGCTAGTTAGGTAAGTAAGGTTCTAACCTGGAAGTGTATTATGTGATTAGGAATATCATTAGATTTAGATTTGGTCTTGGTTTTGGTTTCTGCTTTATGGGTTGAATATTGGATTTATGTGTTTTGTAGAATAGATTGGGATAGAGGTTTGGTTTGGATGGGAATGTGTATGTATATCCATGGATGGATATTATATTTTGTGAGAATGTGCTTGGTTTTTGGTTTTTGGCATGGATGTTTTGAATTGGATAGGAATATTGAGAAGTTGAATGGTGGGATGGGATGGGATGGGATGGGATGGGATAGGATGGGAGCTGGAGATTTATATATTTTCTTTTTTCTGTGTTCTATTGATTTAATATTTATGCTTGTGTTTGTTCTTTGTTTTTGTTTTTCGTTTTTCGTTTTTCTTTCTTAGATAAGTATAAGTGTAAATATATAAGTATACAAGTATATACTCCTAACCCCAAACTTAACATTTTTACATCAATTTCCGACGTTTGACTTTCTTTCTTTCTTTCTTCCTTTCTTCCTTTCTTTCTTCCTTTCTTTCTTCCTTTCTTTCTTCCTTTTTTCCTCCCCTTCGAATATAAGTAGATGCATTAAACAGAAAGGCAAGGAAAACAAAAAAATAGATCGAAATACTATCAAACCCAAACCAATGCCACCCACGACAACGAGATTTCCGCATTTCAACTCGAGTACGTATACTTCATCAATAACTAGCAGGTCAATAGAGAAGTCTCTCTTTCATCTTGTATTGGCATCTTTGGATTTATATCGTTCATCCGGTACTATACCTAAATACTAGGGATATACGAACCAGGCATTTATCAAAGGAGCCATAGGTCCTATTTTAAAAGCTTGAAATCTGATTATCTGGGAAAAGTCTTTATTTTTTGTTTTTTCTTCTTTCTAGAAGTCTTGGATATGAAACTTTTGGGATCGGTTTTGGGGGTTGGTTATGATGGTGGTTGTATTCGTTTATATGGGCATGAGATGGAGAGAGATGGAGAGAGATGTTGATTATATTAATTCGGTTGATCCAATGGTTTAAATAGGAGGTACAGCGAATGGCGATGTGTAGATGTTGGTTGGGTTATATACTAAGCATGTATTCAGATTACAACTGGTGTTAGAATCTTTCTTTGTATTTCACCTTCTGTCCGCTCACTTGATATACCCATTTCTCCATCTCAATGATATCCTCCCTCTCCTTCATTGCTCTCCCCAGTGTCCCTTTCAACAATAATCTAAATCATAGATATTCAAAGCTCTCTTCTTCTTTCTTGGTTTTCTTTCCTAATCATTAGATTGTTTATTCTATATTTTAGATATATGTTATTTTTATAATAATAATATATATATATATATATATATATATATATACAACGATAACATCTCATCAATAATTACAATACATACAAACAAGCCCATTAATACCCATCGCAATCATTTATATATCCTATCATATCCTATTATATCCTATTATATCCTATTATATCCTATTATATCCTATTATATCCTATTATATCCCATTATATCATATCATATCATATCATATCACACCAAAACCCCCATCATCACCCCTTATCAACATTATATCAATCCAACACCCTACCACACTCCTCTATACAAAGAAACTCCCACATTTCTAACTCACATACAGGCATCTCATACATCTCATACATTTCAGTCCCAACAATCAATACCTAGATACCAGAACCAGTATAGCGAAGCTAATCATACCTTTGAATCCTTCATCTTTTCCTCACGTCTCGTTTTCTACGAGGCAGAAGACCATTTATGGATTTGATTTTTGGGGGTTTTTGGTTTGTTTGATGGTTTGTGGGAGGTGATGTGCCTATGCTATAGAATAATAGCTTCAGATATGTATGATTTCTATCATCATCATCATCATCATCATCATCATCATCATCATCATCATCATCATCCAATACTCAAAAATCCCAATACATGATCTACATCATGTGCAAATCCCGCATGCTATATCATTCAATCTTGAGATTCTGGGGTTGCAGTTACAACCATGGGAATACTGGGATTGAAAGTGCAGTTAGTCGGTGATATTTGTACAAGTCCTGTACCCGACATTCCGCTCCCCATTCCGCCGCCTTGATATTTGTCGCTTGATTGTTCTTTTGTTTGCGGGTGGGAGATGGTTGTGGTTCTGGTTATGAGTTATGATGATCGCGGTGTCGTCTGGGGTTAGTTGATTGATTTGAGGGTTATATATCCAAGGCAATAGGTAGGTACTCGAGTAATATAAATGTCTTCATTGTCAGTATTGGACATGTTTGCCTTTTTTCGCTAATCCAGATTCCAGATGTTGGCGCAGTGATGCCCACCCTTCAGACTTTTATGAGTGATAGATTGGGATGGATGCGAATGGGCTTCGCGCGCATAGGTAAGGTTTATTGGCTTATTGCTGGAGATCTAGATGCTTGTTGGTTTATTAGCCATTTCGAATTACCGCGATTGGAAAGCCGCCGTCCATTCACTCTTCGTTCTTTCAAATTCCGTACATACTTTCTTGATTCCTCGTTGAAATCAATCATCAGATCAAAATGCATCATGGCTCTATCTAACTCAAGAAATAAAACTTTCCCAGGCAGCCATTTAAGCAGATGACTAGGAGGTAGTTGAATCTAGATACATGGCCTTTTTATCTGTTGGTAGATATAAGAATTAAATGACTTATAGTTTTCCTAGAGATGTGCAATTTTTTGTCTTGTGTGTGCCGATAGAAAGAGGTTTCCTACTGATTATTTACAGCTGAATATGAAGATGTTACACTCATCAAGAGAAAACAACCAAAACTAAGAATGGCCAAAATATCAAAGGCTAGCTATTATGCATGGCAAAAGTCGGAATGCACCAAATTCAGTTGGTAGAATACAGTTTGCTGAACAGGTGGGTATATTCTATTAGGAAGTCCAAATTAGGATTTCTCGGATTGGAACCATCCCAAGTATTTACCAGTTCAAAAGACCCTTCCAATCGACTGCGTGTGTCATTGATAGAACTAGAGAAATGAAGGTCGAGCATAAGCCAGGAGATAGAAAGAATCAGAGGAACAATTTAGGGCTGATCATTGTGGGCCTGATAATATTCCGAATAGACACGGATAGTTAGCCGACCGGGCATGTTTTGAATGTCACCATTCAACAATGGCGATCTATCACACACTTTTGAAGTCTACTGGGTAGTTGGCTGCAAACTGTACGTAGCAGACCCGGAATGGCGGGGGAAAACTCGGCTTAGTATTTATTCAAAGAGAGTAGTCTGAAGGGTAGGTTGCAGTGAGATATCTGCAGATGGACGGCATGAAACGTCACTGGGGGGGAGGGGGGGGGGGGATAATTCAATGATACGGAGTGTGTAAACGGCTCTACATCACAAAGTTGACTTGGCATACTGTCAGAATTAACCTATAGAGTTTCTACCATAATAAAATTCTCCACTTCTAGGCAAGATCATCTACATAGGTTAATTGAAGCAGCAGTGAGGCTTTCAGAATCAAACACTTTGTGATACCGCAGGTTATGCCGTGACTAAAAAGATCCTGTGGTTGCTGTCAACTGTTGACAATTTTGATGACCCTGCTATACTATCAAGAGCTTTTCGTTATTTTGCCTATCAAATTGCCTTGATACTCAACTGCACAGAGTTACATAGGCGCATCCAATATCACGTATAATATCTGTTGGTATTAACTTGGTTAGTTAAAGTGTAAGTACTTAAATTTCTTGTTGTTATAATCATCGTTGTTATTCTCTATGTAATCTATGGAATGGCGGACGACCTTATAGACGTCCTCGAGGTGCTAGTACGCCTAATACGGNNCACATGATCCATTTTCCGACAATATCCAAATTAGTCCTTATCCAGGTGCGGAGCAAACTGTTGGCATCACCTCTGCCTGCCACTGATGTGATAAATGCTGGCCAACGTACTCGTATAGTCAATTGCTATAAATCTCAAGCTTTAAGGCAATTGATTTGCAATGCAGTTCAGGTAAAGTTTCAAATATTGCAGGGAAAAGACCTCGGAATTACCTTCATACCTTTTTCATTCAAGCAGTCTCTTAAGGCAGTTCTAATTAATCATTGTACTTCTAAACGCCATTGACCTACTGGCTCACCTACTTCAAGAAGTATGGCCTAGTTTTCGTGGCCATCGTTTCTATGATATCAGGAGAAGTGATGCGATGCATGAATGGGAAGAAGGTGGAGGTTCGAATGGAGGTCATATTTTGAATCTGGGGAGCGGGGGTTTCGATCTGCTAGTGCACAGATCTTACTTTGCTTATTTCTTTGCCTTTAAGACAACATTGCAGGAGTGGATCAACCCAACGGTTGGTACTAGTGCCATTTCAGTTCCCTTGTACTTTTTTGTCTTATTTGATTGGAAGTCTTGATTGAGTCTGATGGCATCTAGGTATAGTCATTCCCAATTGCAATGGGTTGATGGGGAGATTCTCTTCATTAGACAATTCATCACAAAACTTGTGACTAAAAGCGTGAAGTTATTTATTCTGGGACTACACCATACGATGTTTTCGATGTTGGCAATAAATTGCTTAGGAGGCGCAGCTGTGACTTTTTTGTACAAATAGTAGGTTAATAGTAGGTTGTTCTCTTGCTCTTGAAAGTTATTGTTCTTCCATCTTTGACTTCGAATGGGGGTTTGCTTGTGTAGAGAGATCATTCCAAACTTTGCTTGTGTTGTGAACCTCAATCTATTCGATTTCGTCGGCACTCATATGTATATCTAGGCCCCCTACAAAATATTAATAATAAAATCTATAACCAAAATGGTTTCCCTCAATCCCACCAGAAGAAAGGAACTTCTTCCGCATCTCGTTGACATAGTCGCTGAACAAGAACCGGAAGCTGTCTTTGCCGAATATTCAGTCAATCCAACTAACTATGAATCTGGCTACTAGAAGTTTTCATATAATACCTTTGCCAATGCCATTAATGGCATAGTTTGGCGGCTTCAGGATACACTTGGTCTTGGGGTAGACTTCCCGACTTTGGCTTATGTTGGTCCGAATGATATTCTAGTTAATGCATTCTTGCTAGGAGCTGTTAAGGCTGGGTATAAGGAATGATATTTCATCTAATCTATGGTTATGACTTGAAGATATAGGACCAAGCAAATCTGATTTATTATAGACATTTCTCACATCACCATGAAACTGCATTCATGCGCAAGAAAACCTTTTCAATTTCGCCAAGTGTAAAATTCTCATCACAACAAGTCCCCAACCAGCTCAGCTCCAGCCAACAACACCTGCTCTTTCTTTAATGGATATTCAACTCCTAGAGCTGCCTAGACTTTTGGATCTAACCGAGAAACACCACCCACATTTTCCGTTTGGGGACAGTTTCAAAGCTGCTCGAGATGAAACGTTCGCTCTTCTACACACTTCTGGAACTACGGAACTCCCAAAACCCATTGTTTTGGACTCGTGATTTCTATGTGGCTTCTGTATTGTTATCTGAACCTTTTACTAGTTATGTTAATCAAGCGAGCTTATACGCCGGGTACGAGTGCATTGAGAGTTGCTGAGTGATAATCTTCGGCTAACTTTGATTCAGTGTTCGTGTGTTTAATACATTCCCAAGCTTCCATGTAAGTCATGCTTGAATCAGAAGCAGCAGATTGATAATAACTGGAATAGGCAGCCGATGGTTATTTCGGTTTAGTGATTCCCGTATACAACAGGAGTGTTACCATTTATTCTATAGCCGGGCTCTCTTGATCGAACTTGTTTTGGGAATGAACTCCTTACAAGCATTGCAATTCATTCGACGCTTGAGAAAGACCTTCAATAAGCCCAATCTGCCAACCACTATCTTATACACCAACCCTTCACTAAATCAGCTGAAGGAAGCAATAATCGAAATTTCTAAAAAAAAAAATTCAAGTTCAAAGGTCGCCAATGAAACATATCACAGTTATAAGATTGAGGAAGCCCTTAAGCATTGTTACCTACCAACTTGTCGGGAAAGTATCCACTAAATATGAGCCTGAAACAGATTCATTCTTGGTTAATGAGCACGTATTCATCTTGACAGGCTCGACTGGTTTTCTCGGCTCATATATTCTCCATAATTTGCTGCAAAATGCATTGGTATCACACATATACTGCCTGGATCGAACATCTGATTCACATTTGAGACATTTAAAGAAGAATCAAGATTTTAGCAAGCCAATTGATTTCCCAGTATCCAAAGTCACAATTCTCAAGGCCGGACTCTCTAAACCTGATCTAGGTCTTCATAACGAGATATACAAACAAATTCAAGACTCTGCGACATATTTCATGCACAGTGCTTGCAATTGGCCAGTGAATTTCAACATCTCTCTCGACACATTTGAACCCCAACTGGACGGCATAACAAATATTTTCTCATCATTTCGACAACACGCATCTCTCTTATTCATTTCCTCCATCACTTCAATTCTGGATCTCGACTCGAAAAGATCATTGATGGTACGTGGGCCCCTCTTCCTATAGGTTACGCAGAGTCAAAATTTATCACCGAAGATATTCTCAATTATGCCTCTAAGCAGGATAGACTGAAGAATATCGATATCAAAGAAGCATGAGTAGGCCAGATTGCGGGACCTGCCTATAATTTCTAGTACATAGAATCAATCTGAACAAATGCCTAATCTAATAATCATTTTTTTCATATGGGATTTATACCCAAGAATCTGGATAGCGAAAATACAAAAGTTGGATTGAGGACTAATTATATACTCTCCTCAGTATTAATTGATATCTCGTTTAATGTCAATTGGAAAGCTTCCAATTCTAATACTAGAGTATTTCACTTATTAAACTAGTCCCCTATTACATAAGGAACCTTACTATCTATCATCTTGAAGACATTGAGTGCTTCAAGTCTTGATGCACATCCTGCTATTACCCCAATTCAACAAACCTTCTGATCACAAGAACCCCGAGATATTGCAAGGAAGAATATACTCTCTAGTACCATGGATCTTTCAGAGATACTCTCAAAGTACCCAGCAATCAAACTCTAGGAACTTTTCGAGATTTTACCGGAAACCAAATGAGCTGAGAAGGATATGGGTGAGGCTCTCGAGGTTAATAAGCATTTGAGGTATTTAAAAGTTATTGAAGGGGGGGTGGGTAGAAAATGGGGTTAAGAAATGGATTTGAGGGTTGGTTAGTGAAAAGGAAGACTTTTGACTTTCATATCGTAGTTCAATTAGGGGAGTGAGATGGAGCTATCTTTACTATCTTTGGAATAAATGAAGTTCCTTTAACTTTTCTTGATTTATGTTGCCCGAGAGATATCCCAAGTAGGCTTTTTCCACAGGTTTCTATATTGTCCTTCCATGAACATGAATTGGATTAAGATGGCATCTCAAGAAGCAACAACTCGAATAATGAACATCGCTCGGCGACCTAATTAATAAAAAGGTAAAGAGTTACGGTCATGTCTTGATATCCTCCAGTAGAATAGGTGGCACAGATAGTAAGGCTCCTATCAATAATCATCTCGGTAACAACAATTCTAACAATTCCATGCAGTATTAAATCTTTATTTGTCAAATATTATCTTTTGATTCTATCAGGTTGTTTGTGTGTCTTATGCTAAAAACCACCGACTCATGTGACTTGTGACGGCAGGAAAGTAACCGCGTGGCTTTTGTTGCATTTTGCTCTTAACTGCTGCGCTTATCTCAACTCGTATTCTACAGTGAGATCTATAGAGAAGAATATATAGGAGTTTTTGTAAAGATGTCGTGCTAAAGATCCATGAGAAACATCCAGTGTCACAGAAGCTGAAGTTTGAGAGAATGGTACTTTTGTCTGTAAATCACGTCACATTCTGGAGATACTGTATTTTGATATTCACGGTTGATCGACTTGGAATTCAGAATTTGCAATGATAACTAGGTAAATCATTTGATGTCGCATTTCTAATGAAGAATATCCCAAATTCTCAAGGGGCGTGATGCACTTCCTAGCAAGCGCGACAGCTACATAAAGCACCAAGCAACCTTCTTCTTTAATTAGCCAAAACCTGCCATCTTGAAAATCTCCGATTCTTCTCCTTTCTAAATTTGAGCGCGCTCCTTGCGATCTCACTTTACTTTAGGTTGACAGATTTTGCGGGGAAGAATATTTCCGAAGTCTGACATCAGCAACAACGTTAAGACTTTCCTTGTCGATATGGGTTGCCACCTTTTCATATTCATATATAAGATAGCTATGACGAAGGTTTAATGCGGATGATATATCCCAATTCAATCAAAAATCGCCAAATCATGTCTATTATCAAGAAAATTCCTAAGCGAGACAAAGGAGGAAGGAAAGTGTTGATCTTTTGGGCAGAATTGCCTTTTTTAAGATTTCGTTCATTTCCAATTGGCCAATTGGAAGGCTAAAACTATTAATGTTGGGCTGCATCGGAAGCAAAGTTTTGCCACACACTTACCACAAAATGCCATTAGATGACCTTTACCATAATTCGATATGCTATTGCATACTTTGCCATAACGTTGGGTGATATATTCGGATCTTTCCTTCATCGGTATTTGTTATGGGTCCTGCTTTTGTATTATGATAGCCGGTTATTGCGACGAACATAGTATTTTTGTTCTTGATGCTCCTCCTGATTGGGTCTTGTGTTTGTCTAATATTTTATTTTCTCTTCATTGGTGACAGATATTCGGTTAGAACCATGCAGCAAGTTGGGCAGATTGGTTCTGATCCTTTTGAAAGCACTACTTTCTCTCAATAACAACAAGGGAATACAGCTCACTTGAAACTTAGTGCTTATGTATACAAATCATGATGTTTCTGCTAAGTAAAAACTCATTCTCTGCCAAATACCGCAGTGATTCTATTGAGCTTATAGACATGGGTTTTGACGAACCTGGGAACTTAACAGCTTCAACACCGATTGTAGGTTCTTTTCGAAGGCTGAGTCTCCTTTCAAAATCAAGGCATCGTGCAAGTGAATGACCTTGAGCACCCAGATACCCCATATTACCCCTGAAAAGCTGAGTCCGAAATCAGGTAAAGTGCCTGGCTCCTGTTGTATTACATCTCAGGAACAAATATTAATCGACGGGAATTGGTCTTTGTTCCTTAATTTCCAAGCCTATATTAGTCTTCACATAAGGCAATGCCTTGTCGATCGCTGTTTTCATTTCCAGAATTTGTTAATCGCATTGCCTCATTCGTGGGTGCATCTTCAATCAACAAGCTGCAAGTTGCATCGCCTTGTAAGGCATGATCTCGTCTTCAATATCAAGAAAAATTGTCAATTTACATCATATACTTATTCAAGCAATTATAGATTATGATGGCACCGAGGAAACGAGGAATGAGCTCAAGGGAAAAGGTATATAATGGGGAAGTTTTCTCAGTATCAATCCCCATCCTCACTTCCATTGTATCATCACTCCAGTCGTCACTTCAACCTGAAAGATTATTACCAAATCTAGCTTCAACCAAACCAACCATCATATCATCAAACATTCATCAAAATGGTTTCCAAAATTTGTCTCATCTTCGCTCTCACTACCTTCCTTACATCCACTCTTGCCATTCCCGCAACATTTTCCTCCCGACAAGATGCTATCTGCAGCAGTGGTAGTCCTGTATGTTGCGACGTTGATGTTCTTGGAGTAGCTGATCTAGACTGTGAAACGCGTATGGCCTATCTCTCCCCCAATTGCACAATATGATACTGATATGATGAAAAACAGCACCAGCTCCATACACTGATATCAAATCTTTCAACGATGTCTGTGCTGCTGTTGGAAAGATTGATATGTGCTGCCTTCTTCCTATCGTGAGTTCATGTCTCGTCTTTAGGTGATTGGCGGCTATGGTGTTTACGATGGAGACTAATGGCTGTAAACTAGTTGGAACAAGGTCTCATCTGCAACTCTCCAGATGGTTCGTAAAGCTTTTGAGAAGGATATCTCAGCACACTTTCGCTTAGAAATTCTCGCATCATGCCAATGTCATGATCGAAGTTTTCATACGGAGTGTCTATCATTATTTCTTTTTCAACATCAACTACGACTACTACGAGTCTAGTACATATACCATCTATGGTGTAATTATATAAAGTTCGCAGAGAGGATGGGGAAGTGGTAAGATTGGCACCTCAGTATTTGTATCTAGGCAACAATATTCGAATTTTGGATTTTACAAACCAGATCTGAGTAAAATAATTGACGAAGTTCCTCCTGTTACAATCGTCCATTCTCCACTCTTGTAGTCAGTCTATTTTCTGCAATATTTGATTCCAATGTTGAGACTACGCTTCCAACGGAGCATTGACAATCATCTAGATTGTAATTAGCCAGCAACATCACACGCATATGTTGTTAACGTAGTGTCTAGAGGATAACCTAACGAAGGGTTAATATGCTGATGATATAAAAGGATAATTACATTTATCATCATATGCAGTAAATTTGAAGAAACCCCTTTGCCTTGCAACTCGAAATCATCTGACGTTCTTAACTAACCACTTGGCCCAAGAAACCACCTAAAGCTACCTACCTCCTTGCCTAGACAATCCACTTAAGTGAACCATTACGTCATACCCATGAAGCAACTCCATGATCGGTTCCTGAAGATCGGTGAGGGTTAATTTGAAAAATCTAGTGTTAAACCCTTGAGTAAGCTCAAACCTCCCACTTCCCCTCCTCAGATTTGCAACATAACTTTGTAAGAGTGAAATATTTATTGATTGATGGCAATGAGATGAGAACTATCAGATTCTGCCCAAGGCGGTGACAAATATTGAACTTCCCCAGCCACTAAGTTAAAAGGTAAAACGCCTCATCCCAACCTCACCGAATCTTTATCGCTGTGGTAACCATGCAGAAAATAGTTTGGTACCTGACGCTGCAACAGCTGGCAATGCACTCGGTGAGGTGATCCTCTTAATACATCACCGCTTGACCCAACCTTGGAAGTATTTAATGTTTGAAGCCGTTAAGAACCGTTAGAACTCTCAATCTTCTTTAAGAATAACTATTCAATTGAATCGCAACTCCAAAATTTTGAATTTCTAGATATCTATCGTACAAGATAAGGTTATCATTTGGGTATATACTGCGGGGAAGTCAATAAAGCAGGTGGTTGGGCAGCGAAACCTTGAAATAAAATAACGGGTATTTTTCCCCTTCCATTCCTCAGTCTGAGGTTATTTGATTCTTCTTCTTTGCCCGCATTCCTCAAATTCATTCTAATCATCAACAATCTAGACCTATAGCTCCATACATCAAACGCCAAAATGCGTTACCAATCTTCGTTCCTCGCCTTCTCCCTCCTCACCACAGCCACTACAGCTCTTCAAATCCCATCACTTATCTCACCACCTGAGCCCTTTTACGCGCCGGCTTCTCTAGACCTCGAAATTTCTTCAGATTCATCTCTATCATCAAATGAAACCATTCTCCCCGATACCTCCCCCGCCTCCTCAAAACCTAAACTCGACCTCCTCAAACGCGCGGGAAACTGTCCTGCAAACTATAATTCATGTTCCACCCTCAAAGCTGCATATGGAGGTGCATGTTGTCCCGCATCAGCAACCTGCTCAACCGACTCTGCCCAAAACATAGCCTGCTGTGCCATTGGCGCATCATGCACAGGCACAGTCGCAACCCCTACAACCGGAACCCCGGCACGAGTTTCAGCGACTGCAACTGGAACATTCATTTCGAATGCCTACTTTCCATTCCCGATCCTCCCTACTACTTATGTCAACTCCGCAGCTTGTGCTAAGGCTACGAATTCTTGCGCTAGCAACTATGCGCTTTGTACTGTGGCACTGGAAGGTGGAATGGGTGGGGGATTTACGATATCAGCTCCAAATGGAGGTATTACAGTTGCGGCCAGTACTCTCAGTGGAGGATATCTGGCGGCACCTACTGCCGTGAGCATTTGTCAAAGTTTGAGTAATGCTGCTTGTGCGGCGGTTGAAAGCGCGGGATGTGGACAGTTTGGAACGAAATCGGCGACTGCTACTGATAGTTTTGTTATTGGGACAAATGGTGTGGGGCCTATGATTCCAAGACCGACGATGATGAACTGTCTACCTTATGCAGCTGCTGCGGCTGGAGTTATGGGATTGGTGATTTGAGGTGAAATCAGGAGGATTGGATCTTTATGAATTGCAATTGGGGGAAGAAAATGATATCATATGATAAGATATCTTGATATTGGAATTAGTATCAAAACGCTATTGGTATGGCGGAAATACGACGACAGGATATGGGAAAATGTCACGATGCAACGTCAGGTTTGGTTTGGCGGAAAGAATGGCGATGAAAGGCGAATTCTTTGTTGCGTGACGAAAGGGTTAGCGAGTGCATGGAGCGCGTGTAAAAACCCTTGATGGAGCAACATCTATATTGAGAGATTATGGGTTCGGAGTTAATGATTAATGAATATGGATGAGATTTCCGATATGGATTGATATGAGAATGATGGGTCGGAATTATTGTATTTAGATGAATATCAAGATGTAAGATACGATTTATGACATGCCTGTGATTAATTGGTTTCCTCTTGATGACAGCCTCAACTGGGCTGGCTGATGTTCAAAATCAAGGAATCATTTGCGTGCTCTCATATTGAAAACTAATTGGCCAGAGAAGGAACTAGTTCTTCTAATCCGTACACAATTGATCAGCAGCTTATCACTTTGACCTTTATTCACAGGGCTTATGGGATTTCCATCCACTCATGCCACTACAATGTAACTCCCCGAAGCCTATGTCAAGCCCCACCACTACCCCGCACTCCCATTCCTTCAACCTCATATCTTACAAATCACTTCGCAATAAACTCGGAATCCCAATACTGAATATCCAAGAAAGAACATTCCTCGTTCAGATCAATAATCTAATTCATATATAAAAGTGTCAGCTGCTAATTCATTCCATCTCAATATCACCTCTCATCTCCTCTCCCCCCTTCATCGTCTCCTCAAGCCCAACTATGGCCACTTTCTTCCCAAACTTCACATCCCAATCTATATCCGTGTCAGATAGTATATCAATTCATACTCTCACCAGTCCCAAAAACGGTCCCCCACTTCTTCTTATCCATGGATTTCCTCAAACGCACCATATATGGCATCTCGTGACTCCCCAACTAGCCGACAAATACTCACTCGTATTAGTCGATTTACGCGGTTACGGACAGAGTTCTAAGCCGCGTGCTAGCGACGATGGGGGGCACGTAGAATACAGTAAAAGTGTAATGGTATGTACTTCATCCCCATTCACACCAAGCCCATCCATCATAAATTCATGAGCCCCATACTAACACGGCAGAACTCTACCCAGGGCGAAGATTGTCTCGCCGTTATGGCATCCCTCGGGTACTCTCAATTTTCCATCCTAGCCCATGACCGCGGCGCACGCGTCGCCCATCAACTCGCTATTGATCACCCAGAAGCCATCACCAAGATAATGCTCCTAGATATCCTCCCCACGCTAACAATGTTCGAGTTGGGAAAGGCCACCTGGTATCAAAAGTACTGGCATTGGCAATTCCTCTCGCAACCTGCCCCTTTTCCCGAAGAGGCTATTCTTGCAAATCCTGCGCTGTATGCGGAGAAGTTCCTAGGGCCTGGAGGTGTGGGGGGGAAAGGGGTGGTGTTTCATCCTGAGGTGAGGGCGCAGTATGAGAGGCTGTTGAGGGACGAGGAGACGCTTCATGGGATGTGTGAGGATTATCGTGCGGGGGTGTCGGTGGATCTGGAGGAGCAGAGGAGAGATCGGAAGGCGGGGAAGAAGATTTTGTGTGATGTTTTTGTGGTGTGGGGGAGAAATGGGGCGTGCGAGACGGAGTTTGGGAACGTGGTTGGACTTTGGAGGGAGGTTTGTGGGGGGAAGGTGGAGGGGTATGGTGTAGATGGGGGGCATTATGTTCCGGAGGAGTGCAGTGAGAAGTTGGTTAGTTTGGCTAGGGAATTTTTTTAGTCTTTGTATATGTATATTGAAGTGTTTAGGGTAGTTATCTAGATACGATGACATTCTCGACTAAGAACCTGAATCACGATTAAGTATCCCTATATGATATTAAGATGGAATTTAACTTCAAAAATTAGAAACTCAGTTCTTTCGGATTATATATTATTGTATGTTATTATTATTATTAAAGTTATTTAGACTTTAAAGTTATTAAGATAAGAAATGAAATGTTTTATAAAGAAAGGCATAATTAGATAAGGCACGTTATAGTTCCTAATAATATAAAATAATAAATATATAAGAGTATATTAAAGAGATATCTAATACTAATTTAATTTAATTTAATTTAATTTAATTTAAGTGTTATTCTTTAGGAATAGTAATTCTATCTATAAATTGTAATTGAATAATGTAGTAATTTATAAAGAGAGGAAAGGATTAAAGATCCTTTCCTATGAGATACTACCTAGTATGATCATGTGACCATCGTGAAGGGTCGCTTCCTGATATAAATCCTATTAATAAGATTATAATAGTATAATATTAGGCGTTAGTAATAGTATAAGTAATAATGTCCACGGGTTGGTTATGCAAGAATGGCATCATAATATAAAAACGTACGATAATCTTTCTAGACTAACCTTGGAGTAGTCAAAGAGTATTCCACTAAAGACTACCTAGTATGAAAAGAGAGAAGTTGTAACGGTATGATTTGTAAAGTTGTAAAAGCTGCTCTTATTAACTGGCTAGCTAACTAAGGTATTTATACAAGAGAGCTAGAGTGCTCTTTCCGCTGTCGGCTACATCGTGGACGTCGCGATCGTCGCAACGTCGTTTCCCTAATAGGCAACCTAAATACAGAGGAGGGTGACGAATGTCACAGAAGTATATATAATGTACTAGTTGATTCTTATAACACGATAAAATGGAATAAAAAGGTGAAATGGAAAAGGCAATTTACTTATCTTATATTTTAGCTCTAATAAAATATAAATTCACTCAATAAAGTTACTTGAAATAGTTATTAAATTTGGAAAGGAATTGAAGAATCGACCTCGGGAAACTAAAGAAGAATTAAAGAATTAAAGAGTTAAAATTAATTCTAGAATATAACCATTTATAAAGAATAGCTAACGAATAAAATGTAATAACTGTATAATACTACTATAATATTATATACATATAAATTCCCTAGCCTTCTATATATTAGCTAAAATGAACATTATTAGGATTATATACAATTTCATAGAATGCTGATATCGTAGGGATAGGTAGTAAAGATGCTAGTAGTCGCCTACCCAACAGGTAGCAATTTCTCCATCTAGCACTCTTAAATGGATGTTGAGAAAGTGGATATCTCTAGAACCTAAGAGGCAATTACACAAAGAACCGATCGAACAATATGTAACTTCTGGAATCTCCTGCATCTCATCAATTAAAAGATGAGACCATCCACCTGGACCAACAACTTATAAATAATAGTACCAGTACATCCCAAAGAGCCTGGCTCAGATACTAGAAACATAACCAAGCTCCCTCAAAAGCTCACTCTTGACCAACTACCCTTCGGAACTCTACTGTACTTTCATAATAATACATCCGCAGAGCGAACAGGAAGACTCGGTATGTCTCATCAACGTACCAACAATTCTACGGAAGCTGAGATCGACTTATCTCATATTTTTGCTTCAGGAACATTCAAAAACGTCTGGGTATGTTGCCATCGCACTTTTTCGTCTTCACCCATGGCTTTCCTTTAAATTTGCAGTACTAACTTGCTTACCAGATGGGTACATATACGAAGGGTCCAAGAAGTGGTCAAAACTGTGTCTCCAAAGAGTTCAAGTCTGGTTCCGTGGTTGAAGAACACTACTTCGACGATGAACTTGGCATACTCAGAATCGCACAAGAAATAATTGATGCTTTCCACGACGCGAATATCGTTCCAGGACGAGAAATCATTCTCAACAGACCCAAGGTTTGGACTTATTACGAAGGATCTAGAAAGGGATACAAATCCCTTGTGGAACCAATGATTGAAAACTTCGAAAAATTCAACAGTAATTCAGGATGGACGGCACGTCAGACCGTATGGAATGATGCAATGCAAGCATTGAGTCACTTCTCCTACCACTTTTCAGGCCGACAGTTCTTATTATGTGATATTCAAGGAGGATCATATAGCAATGGATAGTAAGTGACCTTTCATGCATGTCTTGTTTCTTTCTCTTTTACCTCGATAGCGCTGTCCAAATTATACACAACGTCTAGTACGTCCTCTGACACAATGATCAGTATCCTCTCAGACCCAGTCATTATGTCACCTCAATCTCATGGATGCGGACCAGGGGACATGGGGCTTGATGGGATCAAAGCTTTCTTCGAGAGACATCGCTGCGGGCAATTCTGTAGCCGGCACTGGATCAAGCCTGAAGTCACTGGGAGAACTCTCATTCCAATGCAGCAAGGAACCGTTATGTTTGCGCGCCCCCCGATCCGTCCGGGTCGTAATGCTCTGTCAAGATCATGAGAGTGAGGTAATGGGTGACTGAAGGTGTGAAAGAGCAGCAGAGGTTTGAATGGTCATAACATTCTCATATGACCAATGTTAGGTAGCATGCGTACGATATTTTCACATGGAGTAATAGCAAGTGAGATGATCTAGAGCCTGACCAGAAATTTATGTTTGAGAGCCAACGAGAAAATTATCCTTCGATGTGTGAGGGTTTTTGTATAGCGTTAAATTGAAATAGCGTTAGATCTTTGTGGCGTTAGATTGTTTCACAGGCTACATACAAATTTATGGTTATATGATTACGTGATTTGTATTTAAATTTAATAAAGAGAATAATATCTTATTCATTTATATTGTTATTCAAGATCAAAGATGACAGTAAGGGGGGTCAGTTTTTATAGTAGAGGGCTCTAAAACAGTCGCGAGCATCGCCCACCTCCAATTCTGAGACATGTTTTCAATTTGTACCATGTTAAACATCCATGGATGCTGTTACAATGCTCGTTTTTACTGGTATCATATGATCACGTGGCTCGACAATCGTATACTGGAAAATTATAGAAATAAATAGAAACGGATACTAAAGATCGCTTATAGTCCTTACCTCCTCTATACTATTTCAACTATCGAACTATATGAGCTCCAAAGCATATTCGGACAGCTCTCTCCAATGATGAGAGTTTGAGTGTCGAATGTGTTGATCACGTGAAAAGCTCTCAGCTCGGTATCGGATTAATATTTTCACGATATGTTGCTTTGATCCGGAATCCCCGAATAGAAAGTCAAAGAACAAATCAAATTTATTTGATATTATTTCATCCTTGTGTAGATCTGACATCAAATGTATCTGACTATGTGGCTTGGTCAAAAACAAAGAAAATAACTGAAGCATTATAACCAAAGAGGTGAGCTGAGAAGCAATTCTATAAAACATCAAATATCGCATCTATTTATATGAATACGACAAAGATCTATATAGCGGTAAGGCTAACCAAAATACCCAACTTTGGCCCCATATATCAACTAAGGTGACCAACATATAGGCCAATTGATCCATCGTAGCGCCAGGACGTAAAAGCAAAGCCTCAAACAACTTACGCGGTTTAGAATTTCAGCAATTTCATTCGGCGTCTCATCATCAGCTACCATCATCTCAATTTCTCCAAAGTATAAGCGCCAGTTAGTGATCATCAGTCGTCTGCCTATATATCTTTCCCAGTAGCCTTATAAGAGTTGACATTGAAACGTCAATTGTAGGTCAGTCGTGCGCATCATTTCCTCGCCAGTTTCATCCAATTTACGTCTCACATCTTGACTTTCTTGGGGAAGGAGAGTTTATCACGATTGATCCTTGAATAGTCCAATCAATAGCGTCAAGAATGACTTCTTGAAAGGCATTGAAATTTCTTGAACTTCTTGGCAACAACACAGCCTCAAGCTTCTTACATTACATTGAATGCACCAACTTTCTATCTTCAGTCCTTTTGTTCCCATCTCTTTTAAGGGGATCCCACTATCTTTTTACTTTACGATTTAATGTGAATCTTTCACGATGAATGCCATCATTAGATCTCGAAATCATGGAAAAGTCTCCATTGCAGTCATCCTTTCATACGTGTTTGATTGGATCATCTTAATTATTGCTGGGGCATTAGGCGCTGTATTTGCCTACCAAACACCAAACAAACGTCCTTTCTCGCTCGTTGACCCAGATATAAGTTATCCACATCAAAATCACGAGAAAATATCGACAGCTTTACTCGGGGTATTGGCCCTCGTCGTCCCCGCAATCATAATTCTCCTCGTTACCTTTACTCTCGTTCCTGGGCCGACTGTTCCAAAATCTGTACCCAGTGCTCTGATATGGAAACGGAAACTATGGGAACTTCATGCATCCTTGCTTGGGCTTGGACTATCCCTCGCCTTGGCATTCGTCATCACTAATGGAATGAAGAATCTTTTTGGACGGCCACGACCTGATTTGATATCGAGATGTGATCCTGATATGGCCAATATTGCCAAGTATGCTGTTGGGGGTGGTAACAGGTCAGAAGGGATTGTTCTCGTCGAAGCAGGTATCTGTAGACAAACAGACAAATATACCCTCGAGGATGGATTCAGATCTTACCCCTCGGGTCATTCATCATTTTCTGCCGCTGGACTTGTCTATCTTAGTTTGTTCCTGGCATCCAAACTCGCCTTGACAGTTCCTTTCCTTGCACCTCGAGCTTATACCAGTGACTCTACACCCTATCACTCAGCATTCCCTTCCCGCAACCCCCCACGCCATCAGCGTCATGATTCCGAACTTTCTGGGAAGCAGATCGATATTTCAACAGCTCTCGCATCAGGCTACAATGATAAAATGATCGCCTCGCGCAATCAAGCTGCAGCGCCACCCCTCTACCTCCTCCTCATAGCCATCATTCCTACCTTCTTGTCTGTCTACGTCTGTTCAACCCGCTTCTCCGACTTCCGTCATCATGGTTTTGATATATTATTCGGTTTCCTTATCGGCACCACTGTCGCCTTCTTCTCATTCCGCTTTTATCATCTCCCGATTTCCCAAGGCGCAGGCTGGTCATGGGGTCCTCGGAGTGCAGACCGTGCGTTTTGGGCTGGGGTTGGAGTGGGTAGTTATGTGAGCAGTGCAAGTAGTCCAGTTGGTGGAATACATCATGACAAAAACACAAGTTATGAAAGTAATGTTACGAGACCGGGAGATTTGGAGGAGGGGGGGCTTGAGGGTACTCATGGACACAATAGAAATGTGAGCAATTTTGAAGTAGGGAATAATCCGAATTCGATGATGGCATAATGTCTTGTACTTAATGGGATGGGTATTAACGACTATTCTGTAGGATGATATCGAACTTTTGCCAAGGAGTGTGCAGGCGAGGGTGGTGTAATTCTGACTGTACAAGGCGTTTTTTGGAGGCTATAATGATTGCGAATGTTTAAAAAAAAATTGATCCCACGATTCGATATGTAGCAACATCGGTGTATATTATTTTTGAATGCTAGCTTGGCGCCATACGCTATTTAAGAGCATGAAGCGAGGCGTTTGGGTTCAAAATGAGAAATCTGGATACATTCCTATTGTTTCATGATCAAATTGTTTCTATATACTTTGTTATACATCGCATCCTTTTTACTACTATATAAATAGCCAATTCTTCGAGGCATTGCCACTCGGTACAATAATTGGAGACTAGCACTCAGGAATTCAACACATCGTCGTATCTCGGTCAGTACAAATTCAACCGTTCTTACAACAGGGTATAAATAAATTAAAACTCATCGGATTCTTTCTCATCGCATTTCTCTTCTTCGAGGCGATTCTCCATTAGCCCAGAAGATTCTACCTGCAAATTCTGACTCTCTGGAAACTCATCGCTGGGCTGAGATATCGAGAGAGTTTCAGGTGAGTCACCCCTCAGATGAAAATTCCACTTATGTTGGGGTACAACTTTCACAGCCTGTATATGAACAATTAATGAGCATCATCAAAATCTCCGTTGACTTACTTTTCCAGATGGCAGCACCAGCCGCGGCCATCGAAAGTAAACACCACCAACAAAGGCGGCCTTTTGAGGCGAGCTTTAGTGGTCTTAGAACGTACCCATCCACCATCAGTCACCGCGGTGTGCCAGGACGCAACCAGGGCGATTTCTCCTGTACCGACGGCGTTCCCAGAAAATCCAACAGTCACTTTCTGGCCCTGGGTTCTCATCATATTTTTTGATGCTTCACTAGTCGAGAATGACAAAGTTGCCACGAACAGCCCCTCAATTTCTACTTCCGGCCGTTCCTCCTTTATCCTCAAAGCATTTTGTTGAACCCAATTTTTAATCGGTTCATCTCAATATAATGCCTTTTTCGTGACTGGAGATCTTGTCAACAATATAGCACCATGCTCATTCATTGTCTCATACACGTATAATGAGATCTCGACAGGAATATCAGTGGGTGTCAAACTGTAAAGTATCAGTATTATTCATGTGAAATCTTCATTCAGCTGCTTACGATGAATTTGCCTTGAAATCGATTTTCCTCTGGTAAAGTTTGTTTGCAATTTTGGGCACCCACTCTCGTTCGCTTTGAGATGCTTACTGAAGTAGTGGGTAAGCACTTATCCATGCGCAGAAAGATCTTTGTGTTCAGTGAGATCAATGAGGAGAATCCACGAGCCATCTCTAAGAAAACCACAAGCACCAAGTTTGACGATACTGGTCAACTCGGGCTCATAAAAAGCATGCCCATATTCATGAACTTCTAAAACTTCATAGAAGCAAGTTTGTAAGTTTTTGCGTGTCATTATCTGGATAAGATGGATTTCAGGATACGGTTCCGGTTTTCGGTCCGAGAGGTTATCGATTTACAAAAATCCGGGGGAAAGTTGTATTACCTCCCCGTTGAACACTAATGCATCTAGTAATATTTGATTTGCTTCTTTTAGGCGTCCGTGATACTGGTTTTTGCAGCTGAAAAGTGACAAGGCGATTAGCGAAATGCCATACGAGACTGGGAGATCAGAAAAGTATATATTGATA
This sequence comes from Monilinia polystroma, assembly GCA_002909645.1. Classification (NCBI taxonomy): domain Eukaryota; kingdom Fungi; phylum Ascomycota; class Leotiomycetes; order Helotiales; family Sclerotiniaceae; genus Monilinia; species Monilinia polystroma. The sequence goes on from PDUE01000086.1 coordinate 62,087, forward strand.
TGGAGGAAGAGAATGTGCGTCGAGTTTCAGCCCCGAACCTCCATAAAAATATTCAGTATCACAAATAGAGATATTCGATGGCACAGCAAGTTCCAATAGCACAGGTTCATATCGATACTGTCCAGGAGTGGCTGGAAAGTGAACCCTCGTCAGATAATGGTCACCCCAGAATGTTTCCGAACAATGAGAGTTATTTTGACTCTCTTCCATATTCTGCTAAGGTCTTCATTTTTGCCATACAGAGAGCCGGACCACACCCCGAGATGGCAAAATTGTGTCGTACTCGTGCATCAGCAGCACTCGCGGAGGCAAAGCAAAACCCAACAAGAGAGAAACATGATACGGCAATTGCTATCTACGTATTTACAGTACCCTGCATTACATCAAACGATCTATCTCAAGCAGAATATCTCTCAGAATTCGGACATGCCCTACAAGCGGAATGGAAATTCTTCCATGGTTCAAAATATTTCAATAACATTGTCCATTGTCATTCAAAAGCAGTGGATATTGCTAAACCAAATCATCCAGCACTCGGAACCTATGTCACTGATCTTATGGTTTTTCGATCAAGGAGATATGATCAAAGCAAGGAAAATGAGGATCGAGGAAAAGCTAAGAGCCACTTTTTGTGGGTCATTGAGCTCTCGAAGAATCGCCCATTAGCACTTCTCATGATGTCAAATTTCGGTGACTTTATTTGCAGAACCGTGAAAATGGAAGATCCTCTAAAGATATGCCCCATTTCCGAAGCATATCAGCCTCAAAAAGAAGCTATATAGTGTCTACGCCCGTTCTTCAACCTTTCATATGCTACCATTTGGAGGAATGCGGGTATAGCGTATCACGATTTATTCTTTGTTGCGCGAGAGGAACCTACTTGTAATCTATCGATTGAGCACTTTAAGGTGAGTCTCGCGTTGTCATTACCAACTTCTTCAATGTATGATCTTGTGCAAAATAAGCTTGTAGAGCATTATATGCTCAGATAGAGACTTTGGAATCAATTGGCCGACTTGAACGAGGCTCGTATCGTCTATGATGAGCAGATCAAACGTAACCCCGAGGCATACTTAAAATTTGCGAAAAAGCAGAGTTTTATAGAGTCATAGGCAGTGTTGATGGTGAAAATGAATCTGTAAGAGCTTCCTTGGAGACTGCGAGTGGATAAGTCCATTACCCTACATTCCGCCACCCATTTTATACCAAAAACAGCCATTTCGACCTATTAATAATTTTATAACAAATGAAGGTATTAAATTGGAATTTGAAATATAAGTTTATGATAGAATTATTAATAGATTTTAGAAGGAATTGAGTTTTTGCGGTTCTTTTAAAAAAAGCTATAAAAGAATGAAATCTTTAATTTTTCATTTATATATAAATCCTATACAAAATTAAATCTCCCCAAAATACAAATAACTTTTTAACAAAAATAATATATATATATATACATATTTAAGTCCTTATATTTGTTCCATTATAGTAGGATGTTTAAATATATATTATAGTTTATAATCAATGAGTTATTTGAAATTATATACTTTACTAATAAATAATTTATATAATATAACATATAATTTTTAAAAGATCATTAACTATAAATTATAATATATATTTAAAATAAGTATAAAGATTTTGAAAAAATAGATATATTATTTTTGACAATTTTGGTTGAAAAGTTATTTATATTTTAGGGAAGATTTAATTTTGTATAAGATTTATATATAAAAGAAAATTGAGAAATTTTTTTAAAAAAATCGCAAAAATCTCAAATCTTTTTGTATTTACTAATAATAATATATTTAATCTATAATTTAATCTTTATATTATAGTAATCAATATTAATAAAGTTATAAATACAAAAAATGACAATTTTTGATGGTGAAAGTGGCCTAATGTCACGGGGTCACTTCAGGGAGTATTCTGAAGCTTACCGCTGCGCGTAAAAAGCTAGCCCCCGCACTAGCCAAATACTCCAAAAGACCAGGAGGTAGAACCGATAGGCTCTATCTTACTCTCACATATATAGACAGAACAGAACGATAAGGGCTAATGTCACGTGCTCTCTCTAGCACCGTGACACCTAAATGGGGGGGTGGCCCAAATGTGGGGTAGGGGACTTATTACTCACTCTCTTTCATCGGCTCATGACATTCTCGTAGAGCTTATCTCTATTATTAAAAAGCAGTAGAGATACACTTAAGCTGTCATTAATGTATGAGTTTACGAGGACATTCTTCATTATTCTACTTCATTGTCTCGATTTATTATATACATTAAGATTCATATGACGGCAATTTGTCTCTTGCCCAATCAGAGATAACGACCCCGATGATAAACATCTTATATATGAAGTAATGATTAATAGCCATGTAATTGGTATGTATTATGACGCTGCTGAGGCTGCGGTCATTCGTTACGATCGAGACAAACAAACATGGAAGATAAATATGACCTCAGTACTGATATTCTGTTTGAGTGGATTGGAGAGACTTTGCCAGGGAATCTTGAAATTGAATGCGAAGGGGAAACTGCATTTTCCAGTCCACAAACAGAGAGTGGTTCGCCTAAATTAGCTAAGATTTGACCAACCAACAAATGATATTCATTGTCAAAAAGTGTGTTAAAGAGCAAGTATAGCCAAGATTGCTTGCATTCGGTTGTATTTAATCAGCAATACAGAATTCTTTGAATGCTACAATCCAACATCGATCGCGAGTTGATAGATATTATTTGGAAATGGGGTATGACAAGAGAACAGCCCCTGAGCTAGCCGAGCCTATGAACAGCAAGATTATCCCACATTCACACGTACACGATATGTTAGCCACCATGTGAATATAACATTTGGTTATCTGTTTGCGATAAGATAAGAAGCTCTTCACCGTTCCGTAAAGTCCTCAGAGGTGGATATCTAGGTAGATTTTCGGAACCAGGTGGTGGTACTAGCTTGACATAAAAAATTCAATTAACCTTAGTTAGTACTGAGTATCCTATACCGGGAGGAAGGGGATTGATTATTCGCTTTGTTTGCTTCTTTCGCTTCTTTCCTTGATATTTGATTTGGAATTTCTGGATTTGGTGGTGTGTGTATGTATAAGATATGGTTTGATTTGGTATGGTGAAGTGAAGTGAGAAGAAATGAGAGGATAATAACAGGCGATGCTGGGTAGGGATTCATTCAAAAGGGAGGCGAATGATTAGCTTTGTTATTACAATTGGGATTGGTGGTGTTCAGTTTGTAGGTTGGGTGGGAAGAGTGGGGTCATATGGTAGATAGATTTGGGATAGGGCTGGGATAGGGAGGTGTATTGAGGATGGTTGTGGTCATGTGGTATTTATTTTATGGGTATGTTGGTAGGTATATGAATAGAGTAGAAGATTGTTCTTAAGATACATAACCCGAGAAGAGAAGGGACGGAGATAGAGATTCTTTTCTGTGGGGGATTGATGGGTGATACGTGAGGGTTGCTTTTGGAATGTGTGGATTGGCGAATAAGTGAATGGGTACCTCACGTGCTAACGGTATCATTCACGTGCATCAGCGCGAATTTTATACCACCAAAAGCCACGAATGACATTTATTACCATTTCCTCTCTTGTACGAGTCATATATTCCAGCAACCAGCAAAACTCCCAATCAGAACCTTAAAACTTTATTAGCCAAAATACAAATTGGTTGATCTGTCGATCAAATTCCTCCTTGATCCTTTCCTCACTGGTATTTGCCGGGCTTGTTTTGGTGGTACCAATTGGATGTCCACGGTGACAATACCAACTTTTATCCAAAAAACAAAGGCTTTTCTTGGGGGCCGGATATCATGCAAGTGATCGTTGTTTGATGAAAGTATGGTTACGTCACTACGAAACTGATGCGTTTATGTTGTATTCTCTTTCTTATAGAAGTTGGGGGGTTTAATAAAGAATATACCGATTCTTCTGCTTAATGGATACAATTTTATTGTTTCTCATATCTCCTTACCTATATCTTTAGATAAAGAGAATCAGTTAATTCTTGTTTCTTAATTCAACAGAACCCTATTCAAAAGTGTATGGTGCCAACTGTGCTATCATATATGATTGAACAGAGCACCGTTTGCGTTAATAGTACTGGGAGCTACTCTGTTTGCTTTGTGTTGCTCTAGTTATAAGCTGATTGCATTTGAAGGTCCATATGCTGCATGTATTTCTTAAGAAAGCTCTTCTCCCTTTTCTAACGTTCATTTTACCAATAGCTCCATCGTTCAAAATTCAACTTGATTTGCCTCTTCAGCCAAACTTCTTCGTATACAATCGAAGCAAACAGTCTTCTCAACCTGAAATATGCCTTTCGAGATGCCTGAGATGAGCGATGCATTTGAGAAAGATGACACAAATTCAACAATCTCGATACCCACCCCAACACATTCCTCCATCGATGATTATTTCTGCAAAACCATCGACAATGCAGTGCCTGAGCCTGGAGGGGTATTTATAATTCGCAAACGAGGCCATGATAAAATAATTACCCTCGAAGATGGCAATTTGCAACTAAAATCCTCTATCAGCGAAATTGGAGGTTGCCATTGGATTTGCGTCGAGAAGGATGGCTGGCTTGGGTTTCGCAACTGCATATCAGGAACATATATAGGACATAATGGATCTGGGAAGTTCTATGCTAAGGCCACTCATCATAAGGACTATGAACATTTCTGTGTAAGAAAACATCCGGACGGGGACTATCTGCTGTTAACAAGACATTGGTCCAAACTTTGGAAGATGGATATCAAAAAGAGTAGTGATGGATTGAACGAGCTGGTTGAGACCGAAACTGGAGGAACTACTTGGCAATTTGTCAAGGTCATATAGAGGATCCCTAAGAGATAGCATTGGAGCTCAAACCGAACGAATTGCACTTTTCTTGGCTGATTTTTCTATTGGGTTTATAGCAAGCAAGCAGATTGGAAATGTGTCAACGACATGGAATATCATCTCATATCATCATCCTATCGTTTCCTTGTCTTGTGCATACTTGAACATAATCAAAAGTTGTGTTTGGCTAGTGAAATCACTTTTTCAACTCATTGAACCTTTGGTCGGGTTTTCTATCTCTATTGCTGACCTTTAATGCGATAAATATATCAGGTTTCGTCTGGAGCACCCCACATTCTCAGCTCACAAGCCACCCCGACAACCCCACAATGACTCAAGATGTTACACTTAGAGACAATATAACACTTGAACCATGCTTGAAGCATCTATTTGGATCCAACCCATTGAGTACCGACAAATGTACAACCAGATAAACCACTTTTTAGTAGTGGCGTCACTTTTCTATACTAGAAAGGCTGGAAATACAAGCAGTATTACCATTGGCCAAAGTTGATGGATTATTCTAGAATCATTACCCATCTGCCAGTTCGGTTATCAAGCCGCATTCATATGCGGCGAGAATCTGCCCGCATTACCTCGCAACCTTGACATGGTAGCATTCCATGGATGTAAATAACGGTTGTGCATAGTTCAGCTCATGGACGATTATTCTATTAAGATATTCCTGGTATGCTAAGCATGCCAGAGTAGCAATCTTAGCCTTGGGTTTGTTATGGGGTACTTGCCCGTGGGACAAATGGGCATTTAGGACAGATGATTGAAGTATATAACTATCTGGGGCATGCACATGGTACAAGTATTTGAAGCAAGGGTGTGACAAGCACAATACGAATGATAAGTTTTGCATTTTCATCGAGTCTTCCGAAAGATCTTTCGAAGAAGGTGCCTTAAGACACCATTGCTACTTCTATCATTGAACGGGTTTATAAATATCTTGTGTTCCTCCATAGTATAAGCGCGTAACTCTGCCAAATCAGGAAAGGTATCAACTTTCTCTGTACGTTCACTTCGTCCCCATTCAATCAGATCAACAATATTGACGTATGTTCTTCGCACAGCCTAGAATACGCATCAGCATGAATCTACCAAGTTGTGTCACTATTTCCTTACCTCCTCGCACCGCTTACATGTATTTGGAAGCGGCTCTATACCAACTGCGCGACAAAGTGCATGCCACGCAGTCAAATCATCCTCTGCACCATACCACATATGCAGTTCGCTTTCTAGAGCTGATTGGTACCTCATCCATGCATCGTCTGACGCGGTGCTGTTACGTTGCCATCTTTCATGTCTTTGTAGACTGGCGTACGAAGTAGCTGGTGGGAGAGAACGGTCATAGTTGAAAGTTGGAAAAGAACAGAAAAAGACATCTAAAGGAGTGTTTATATCCTGTTGATGAATGTGAGAGTCTCTTAAATGCTGATCCAGAGCCTCTTCGCTATCAAAAGACTGATCATAATTGTCACAGCCAAAGGTTAAAGTATGTAATTTTGAATATCGGAGGTGTTGCTGTAGCGCCTCTCCGCTATTGAATGATCGATCACAACTGTTACAGTCGAATGACATAGCATGAACGGGAGAGTCGCGCACATGCTGCTGCAGAGCTTTCTGGCTGCCGTAGTAACGGTTGCAAGAGCCGCAATGGAAGCTCATGTCGTCAAATTTTTCCTAACAGTATTTATCTGATCTGATCGTCCCAGAAGTTTTAGGTGGCCACGAAGGTTGAACAGAATAAAAGTTGAGGATTTAGCAGGACTATGTGCATAGAGGGTTCAATCTGGTATCTTGTCTATAAACAGGTTTTTATCACTTTCATACGGGTAATGTAATCTTGGAAGATCATGCGTCACTAGGTCATTGGATGATAACCAAGAAGGCGTAGTTACACGATGTAGCTGTTCGACCAAAATTCCGTTCGTCTAGTCGTACATATAGCAGTTGACGTTGTACTGGAAAGGTCTGAGCATATAATAATCATGCCTGGGCAGCATAGCATGGCCAGTTTGCCAGGAAGCTTATACGATCCCAGCCCTCGATCTAGAAGAATTCTTAATGATAAAAGTAATACATATGCTGACAGACGAGTGAGAGCCTAATTCAGTTTAGCTTGTGATTGATTATGCTAATTTAATAGTCGGATGTAGTTGATAAAAGGTTACAAGGTAATTATAATAAGTCGGTGATCCGATTAGAAGTCCGATTCGTACCACAAGTGTGGAGTGAGGGGATCTCAAGCTGACGCCGGACGGGCCATTTCCTGGGGCCGGATGGCCGAGTCTTGGGCTACTTTACCAAACGTGGAATTAACAACGAATATTTGTCGATAGTCCTTAAAAGGGCATGGTAGAAGAATTCCTAGTATCTTGAAGTCGAAGCTTGATGTGGTGGCGATTTAGCTCATATGTCACTAAAAGGTTGTTTCTTAGGTTCTACCTATTATCCATAGATTGAATAGAAAGTCAACCATATATTGATAGATGCAAAGCTGTTTCTTCGCCCCCTAGCTCGTCATGCGATTCTTGCTCTCTAGTAAATACCCAAGGAATTCTTTCTATGCGGCAAACTTAAGTGAACCTCTGATTGCTCACGTCTTTTCACATTCGCTGTACCTCCCTTCGTCTTACCATGTCTAAGAAAACACCCCTAACACCCAATGAATTCAATATGTGTGAACTACTGGCCTATCATGTAAAACTTCTCGAACCTGGACATGAACAGCAGGAGTTCGAAGAGGCACAAGCTGCATCGATATTTACTGTGCCTGTGTTCGAACACATCGAAAGAGGACTTTCCAATATCACTGGATCTTGTTTTTCACAATTTGGACTACTCGGTGGTATATCTGAGAACTTGAGTGAGAAATCGACTTTTTTAATAGCGATCAAGACCCTCGCATGTTCTTCAACATCGCATCTCCATTAAATGGTAAAGAAAAATGGACAGCATATAAATTTACTAAGAATATTTACGATATCTGAATGCCGATCTAAAAAGAATTTATTCCATTATTGATAATCTATTTATTAATCTAAATTTTAAGATTTTATAACAATCTGAATTAAAGAAATCTAAACTTTTACAAAGGTTAAAAAGTCACTATATTTTTAAATAAACAAATTATAATGCTATTTTTCTTAAAAAAAAAAAAGCTAATAGTTAATTAAATTATATTAACTTAGAAAATATTACGTTTAATATTTTACTATCTTAAAAAATTTAAGGAGGAAATATTCAAAAAGCTAAAAAAAAAATAGATTAACAATAAATAA
>PDUE01000862.1:0-28206 GCA_002909645.1 Monilinia polystroma
TACTACTACTACTACTACTACTACTACCACCACTATTACTACTACTACTACTACTACTACTACTACTACTACTACCACCACTATTACTACTACTACTACTACACTCCTCCTACTTACTAACTAGGTAGAAGTACCTCTTGTACCTACTTATAGATATTAAGTAGCAGGTAGGTAATCATAGATAGATGGCTGGAGATGAGGTATCATCAGATTGAAGAATCAGACAAATGAATCATTTATAACAAATTAATCATCGGGTAATCTATGAATCAGGGGTTCACTCACATTATTAGAAAATAAACCTCTCTCGCCTATACAGAGTACACACTCTCTTTCTCTCTCTCTCTCTTCTACTCCGTACACCAAAGATTCAATCAACTACTACCTGCTTCTGTTGTCATACACATTTCAAAAGTCTGACTATCCAGAAATATGAATCCCATTGAGAAGTTTCATAAGTATATGATGAGATTTGATAAATAACTAAGTCTAAATAACCAATATGATAATGAAGATCTTGAATCAATCTATGAGATCAACGAATCTAGGCGAATAAACCAATGAATGAATGATATTGATGTAGTTGGAGCTCGAGGTACTAGGCAGAAAGGTATATAATAATCTAAAGCTCAAACAACCAAATAAACCCATTGAATGAGCAAACATGGAGATGATGTATATTTCATCTACATTTACCTATCTACCTTTTTAGATGTATCTGCAATATGCATAATAGTATTGGTTGGATTTTAACCTCAAATCCTTCCCCTGTGTAAGACTTACCTACCGCCAGCTATACGCCCGTATATGTGGTGCATCTTTCATTTATAGAATTTATATTATTGAACATAGAATATTTGACATTTACCATTGAACATCAAATAAAATTCCACTCGTATTATGACTTAGATAAATAAATTCTTTTGATGAATACCTTCGTAACCAAGATATGATATGGATTTGGTATTTATTATTAATCCGACCGAAGTTATTGTAGAAAAAAACAAATTTACATCACGAACATCTCCCCATAAATTATTTTGCCGTTCATCCCACCAAGCGACAACAACAACTACTCTACTATATTGCATTAATGAGAATCCCATCTTCTACGGAATATACGTTTCACCAAAGACATCTCCACTAACCTTGAAATTCATGGAAACGTTTCTACATCTGATCTTTCTTTTTTCTTTTTGGTTCCCAACTTTCAAACTGCTAATTTCGGCTGACCAACTGATTGTGCAAGCATCTTCAAAATCTCTCTCACTCCGTAGGTTAGATGAAGAGCACGTAACCAATTGACTCCCAACAATGACTATCTCCAATGACTCCACTGAATCTTCCCATTTCTGGAGTCAAGACCTTGGGGCTTGGAGAAAGAGGCCGGAGATCTTTCAATATTCGGTCTTGGGATATCTGCCAACAAACGTACCCTAGATCAAAAGTCCCGTTCCTTAGTTTCATCTTACTCAAGGTCAAGGGAAATTCCTCAATATAGAATCACTCACAGAATCCGAGCAAGAACTTTATTTGATTTGCTGTTGAGCCTACGAGTGAGTGAGGTGGCTTATCTCATGCGAGTGTGTATCAATTCGTCTCAAGGTACGTTTTCTGTACTGCCTTCGGAAAGAGTGGCGAAGTCGAAGATTCGAGACCATTCAGCAACTCAGGGGTATCGATCGATATTCTATCTAAGCTTCTGGAGATAGATCTCATGATTTTCGAACCTCTCCTATTCAAGCTTGATGAGCCAAGATAAGGAGCATGATAGATAATTTTTTCCATGTCGTGATCTATGATCTGGGGATCTTGGAGTATGGATTGAAGTCGTGGCTCATGACGAGTCTCAAATTTTAATCTAATAACAACATGGCAGTAGTTTTTTCTTCTCCCGCATGGTGGGGGTATCACCATGATGTATCCTTGATTGTGTTGTTTGACCATCATGAGCCATATGACATGACAGGGAGGAATGAATTTGGAGTCTATGTCTACTCTGTATAATTGGGGACATTGAGGTGGGAGTGTAGGTACAGAGCTGATGAAAGGCTGAAGAAAACCAACCAAATGAGGAATTCCGTCCTCAACCTCTTCATGTCACGGTGAGAACTTAGATGATCCTAGCTTTGACTATTGCGGCAAGACTCTCCCGTTGTACCTGAAATTCATGGATGATGCTCACACGATGAAATTCTACTCGCCAATTCAATTCAACCTTCCCGAGGACATCGTTCCTGGTTAAGGTTACTCGCTTATTGATGTCTACGAATTCATGATATTTCCACGTTGCCATCACAGCTTCATGATGATGATGTGCGACACAACTTCCACATTCATCACGCACACACCATGAGCCAACCAAATCGATACGAAGAATACCAAATATATCTCACCTCTCTCCACTCCCCAAATACTTCCAAGAACATCCAGACCAAAACCAATTTCATATCTGATCGACGGCAACAAATCTCAATCTCTCGTATCCTCACGTTTCATTTCCCTCATTTCATTCATAATAAATTTCAATCTTTAAAATCACACTACCGACCATTGGCTCTGGTTCTAAGAAAACCGGCGCAAAACGATAAAACTTATTTAATAATACGGGCTCAGCCGTCCCTTTCACGCCCGTTAAAAACAGGCTCGTTTGGCTTCCACCGTCTGTCTCTTCTTGGCTTACTTTACCCCTGACTTAACCAAGGCACCGCATTGTTATTCGTTGTTAGCACTACTGCTTGTCTCTTTCTTAGTTGTCCTTGCATTAGTTGCATAAAGTTTATACTCTTTAGTTGGTACACGTGCATATCCGCGGGATTATGCGTTGGTAGAATCGTCATAGTTGTCGATGCTGAATCAAAAATGAGAACAAACCTTAAGAAGAAGCGATGGTTTCTTTTTTGCATGCCCTTGTTGACGGCTTGATTTTGTGTATTTCCGATAGGATAAAATCGGTTCGTTGGCGTAAAGCTGAGGCACAGTGTATATATCCGATCGGTCTGCTCACGTGCGCACTTTCCTGTCCAAGCGATGCGACATTACATTTTCAAGGTTCCTATCCACCTCGAAACCTTCATGAATAATGAATAATCCACCAACTCGGCCAAGTGAAGAATACACAAGTGCGCTGTTGGTATTCGTGTTCACGCTTGCCACCTTTGAAATTATGATATGTCTTGAAAATACGTACCATTACAAGCCTTCGTTGGCGAGATTCCGATGGATATGAAGCTATAGCTATAGTTAGCTTGCTGCTATTGACAATGGTGTCAGAAAGGAACGTGCCTTTGAGACCGGTTCTTGTTTTATGTAATCACCTCTTTATTCTGGAACAAGGTTGGAAAGATCTGGTGGCATCCAATCTGCTATAGTGGCGTCAACGGGTTTGTTCTCGTCGTAGGCATGCTTCACTATCGAGAGGCACAATTTTGGCTATGGAATTCCTTGTCTAGGCACGAACAAAAAGATTGGGCATATATCTCGAGCTTTTATCGGTCAGTCTCGTATGAACAACGCTAAATGGCTAATATAACACATCACAATGCAGGAATGCTTCAGTTGTTATGGTTATTCTGCATTCTGAACACTCTTATCTTATCATTCCAGTTCATAATGCAATACGAACTCATATATTCCAACATCAATTCAAACAACCTGGAACTATTCGTTAAATTTACCCCGCATCACCACCCCATGTTCCACATTCCATTATATGTCCATATCGATTCTATTTACATTCTCATCTCATATGCGTATATGCCTATCGATAAACAAGCACAAGATACATTGGAAAATTCCAATCGTTCAAGTTTTTCAAAATTGTGGCGAATTTTCGATAAGGCCATATGGATATGCTGGTTGCCATTATTGATGGGTGAGGCTGCTGTTTGATATGTATCTGTCCGAAATTTCGATAGGCAGTTGCTTCAGCGACGGCAGAATCTCAAAGTTGATGGTGGTTCATGCAGTTTATTGTTTATGAACGTTTAACTGCTTGATTGGAATATGAAGTCAATCATTATATCATTTGTACTATTTACTGTTTAACTCTATTCCTTAATTTTTACATGCCTCTGTTTATTCCAGATCAATGTAAGACTTACCCTCAAGCATAAAGAGACCATCAATATCAAGTCGGATTTTACAAATTGCCTTTAGTATTGACCTCAAAAGCCGAAGGAGATTTAAACACAAATATGTGTTGATGTAATATTTTGACGATTTTTTATTGTATTTCCTACTAGTATCGTTTTTTTAACATGCAATTTATTTCGTGATGTACATCATTTGGTATGCTAGAATCTATATATCATTAATATGGATCTTAAATGAGTTGAAACGTAGCGATTGTTACAGAGTATCATATTGAGCATATTACGGTCATTGTTCAAATTCTTTTAATTTTATTTTTTGAATGGTTGAATGGTTGACATAGTTTGTATGTATTCCAATATTATATACCTCGCTGCTGATGTGCTTAGATCAAGGACATTGCGGCGTGGGTTATGGAATCCCAAAGAATACAGTCAGGGGAGTGGCAGATCAAGTTTCGTACTCATACTAACACCCCCATCGCTAACACAAATAACAAATATATACCAACGCTATCTCAAACCAAAGCTTTATCCTTGTAATTTGGTTCATCGTCTGTCATTTTCGTAATGATGATCGGGCATGGAATTAATTTATTAGTGGAGAAAACGTCTTGGTTTGTTGGAGGTAGGCGGGTACTGTGCTTGGGGTTTTGGCGGTGGGTTGATGGTTTGATGGTTTGGAGGTGAGGTGAGTTGAGGTTGTTTGGTAGTCGTGTTGTGGGGTTTCTGGTGCCCCCTTTTTTCCTTCTTTGGGGAATTGATAGATGGATGGTGATGAGGGGAGTGAAGAATGATGAGGAGGGTATTGAGGTCGTGGTATAATTAGGGTGATGTTCTGTTGTTTTACGAGATTTTGAGATTCTTTGCTGGAACAGTGCCCTGCCTCTACAACATGGAATTCTTCAGGCTTACTATGTACGACCTTTTACCTTGGATGCGGTATCTGGAAACTGTGATAAGGCCAGAAAAGGTAGCTTTTCATAGGGCTTGATAGTAGACAAACTCCCTATGGCTGTTCCCTTGTCAAGCTGCAAATAATAACATATCTTTTTAACACTGTACCGATAAGTTAACGCTGAAAGGAACACCTTTCTCATCAGCGTGGTCATGATCCTCATCAAAATAGGAGATCATATCAATACGGCCTAACCCCAGCTCAATCTTTCAACCACCTCGAGAAATGGAATCCAAGCATATCGCCATCTCTACAGATACACAGTGTAAGAGTAGCTTATATAGCCGAATCTATTGAGAAAAAATAAGTCTTTCTAAGAGTCAAGAGTCGAAAACCAAACAATCATGAGATGTTGGCGATACTCCCCCTCTAGGAAACCCTCTAATATAAGATAAGAAGCAACATATCACAAACGGGATATTGGTTTATCTCTGCAATGTCATTGGGGAATAAGTAGAAGATAATCTTTGGTGTCAAAATAATGAGGCACTGGTAAGTTAGATTTTTCATGGCAAAGTTTGAGGGTTGAGATGGGGTGGAGTGGAGTGGTGTTTTGGTTATATATTGGAGCGGTTGTGGGTTTGATGTAGCGGATTAGTTGGTGGAGAGGTGGAAAGGTGGAAAGGTATAAATAGTTTGAAGTTAGAAGGAATTGATGCGTATTGTTATCTGCGTGGACTGGATATATGCAAAAGAACTTTGATGACTTGTAGATACGCGAATGTGCAAGGGCATACGTCGCTTTCTCTGCTGATTCATTCAATCCGTTTATTTATCTGGAGTTTTGGGTATCAAGAGTTTGTGGTGGGAAATTCATGGTGGGTGTATTTGCGATGATATAGTTATATCTTTGAATATCTGTTCAAATATCGAGATGTTTTTCAATATCAAGCTCGCCCTAACTTCGTAAGAATCTTATCGAATTCCGGGGGGCCGAAAGCCTCCCCTCTCATTTTAGCATGTTTATTCAACTGTGCATCGAGCCCTTTATGTGCGCTGAAACTTCAGCTATTCATTGTATAGCCCGTTTCACCAGAACATCTATCTCCCAGTGCCGCGAAATTTCACTCCGGCAAGATATGTAACAACATGTTACGTAACCATACTCAACAAACACAGTACCAAAGGTCCCAAGAGTCCAAGTTAAAGATGTATACCCACGCATCCAACAATGCCGATTATGCCATCCCTCCAAGATCAAGATTATCATTGTGAACAAACCACAGGCCAAGCCAAACTATAAGAAAATAAAAACTAATAACTATGAATCAGAAATCGCACCGCTAGAACTTGAGCTTAGCCCCTGAGGGCTAACCGAACGGATCGGGATTTAGGGGCGTATCTTGGCATTTGATTTGGCAATAACATCGGCTTGCGATAGTATACATACTTATATCTATATCTAATCCACGGCAGGAAGAAAATCAAAGAAGGGGATATTGATATGTAAATCCGTACGATGCATAAGATGTGGAAATTAGCGAGATATTCTCAAACTCTATGTAGTCTTTGATATTGTTTTTTCTGATGATGAAAAGACTTGCCGTGGAGCTGCTCAAAAACGCAGGGAATCTCTTCCGGGGATTTTTTTGGGAAGAGGACGAAATTAGGGGATTTGGTGTGTAGATTTATTGAGTATTTTCTTGTGCTTTACGAGTCTACGGATATGTACTTGTTTGGATTTTTTATATATACACAAAGCCATAGTGAACTGGTGACCTCTACTCTTAGTGTTTGTGCATCTAATATATCGTTTAAATTATTTTTCGTGCGTCAAGAATGTGTCGTTTGCAAGTTAGAAGAAACTGAGCACAAAGGTGATTTTTTCTATTACAGTAGATCAAAAGCCGAGATGAGAATAGCAGACTAATCTAAATC
Source organism: Monilinia polystroma (assembly GCA_002909645.1). NCBI lineage: Eukaryota > Fungi > Ascomycota > Leotiomycetes > Helotiales > Sclerotiniaceae > Monilinia > Monilinia polystroma. The sequence continues at coordinate 6,928 of PDUE01000862.1, forward strand.
TAAAGTGCAAAATAACGTCTCTTATATAACATACCACATTAACACAGCCATAAATCGATTCAAAAACTATCCTCTATCTTTCTTCAAGATCTCTCCATTACCTCCCTCTCCCTCGCAATCTTGTTGTCCCCAAGACTAATCCCAATCTCCTTCACCACCAACCACCCCGGAACTAGCGCTATGGCCCAGAGTCCGAAGTTGAGGTATACGCCTCCGATTGCTCCCATTACTGTGATACTGTTTAATCCGTACTATATTCTCGTTAGCGATGTGATTCATCATAAATCTACCCCAGGAACCTAAAATTGGGGGAATGGGCGCTTACACTGACAGCCTGAACGGCTGATTCGGTTCCTCGGAGGAGTGCTGATATTCTGATGACTTCTTCGGGGGTTCTTGCTAGGTTTCCGACGAGGAAGTATCTGGTGGGTGTTAGAATATTTTTTGTTGTCATGCAGTAGTTTGTGTGGATATTGGATTTAGAAAGTGAGAGTACTTACAGATAGAGATAGTTGATTTGGAATCCGGAGACCCATCCGAGGAATAGTAAGAATGTTCTTACGAACGCTCCTCCATCTAACCAATCATAGACCGGGAGCGGATTCTGTCCCCAGTAGTTTGTTACAAGGACGGTTCCCCAGACCCACCAAACCTAAAATGCGAAGTTAATCATTTGGAGATCAATATTAGGAGTGAAGTGCCAAGGAACACGTAAAGACAAAACAATGGTACTTACACCCTGCAATCCCAAAATTCCAATAAAAGCCCATCTCGCTCTCCTCTTCAACGGCCACTTTTCTCGATCCAAAAATGCACCCAATAGATTACCTGAAATCATGGCCACAATACCAGAAAGGAACGAACCTAGTGCTCTTCCTCTCACACTCAGCCATACCGATTCATAAGTAAACATAACCGCCTCACTATAGACTCCCTGCGCAATAAGCGGAATCAACAACAAGAAGTACTTGCTCACAAACAATTTCGACGTAAGTTTAATTTCTTTCCAACTCGATTCCGAAATCCGAAGATTGGGTATCACCCCATCAGTTCGCTGAACCTTGTCCGGTGGCGTAAGGAGCAAAGCCGCAAAAGGTCCTATAGCCTGTAATGCGATGAACACAAGGTATACGTTATACGAAACTTTGCCTCTCCCTGAATTATCCGCATTAAGAGCCAAATTGATGACACCTCCCAGCACCTGACCCGCGACACGGAAACTCAACCACAGTCCCAAAAACCTTCCCTGGTTCTCTGGCTCTGGATAACTTAGCGCAATCGCTGCTTCGGCCATCCAGAACACACCTGCGGAGATACCGCAAAGGGCGGCCCCGAGAAGAACAAACCATTCGGTGCCATATCTGTTGTTGCAGTAGAGACCTGCGGCGTAGGGGGCATAGCCCATGGTGCCGAAAATGAGAGCAGGTTTTATACCGATGTATTTGACGAGGACGGAGGAGAAGAAACATGAGATGACCATTAGGCAGAATGTGAGGGCATTGGCTGCGTTGACTAGATGGGGAGATTCCTCACCTCCGGCCCCGAGACTGTTCATTGCACCCCAGATACCTGGGGCCAAGAAGTTGCAGATGCCGAGGATTATGGAGTTGTAGAGAGTGGAGCGGTACCATTTTACTGTTGCTTGTTAGAACTATGTAGACTGGAGGCCGAAGAAGAGGGAATACAACATACCCGGTAGCTTTTCTCTAACGGTGGGTAGGGCCTCATTGTCCGAAGACGTCGGAGTATCGGCCACTTCCGATTTATCAAGTGCCATTGCAAAGGTCAGTGAAGCGAGAAAGTAAACTGAACGGCGGGATGAAGAAGTAAAGTTTCCATATTGGGGCCCCGAAACAATTTATTTATTTAGACCATTGTGATATAAATTAATGCACTGTACTCGCGTTGATGTAAAAAAGTCGGTACGTATGTATTTTCCGCCTCGGTTACATGGCGTGACGAGCACGGAATCGGAACCTTGTCATGACGAACTCCAGATTTTCACTAACACTGCATTAGAGGATATTATAGAGCGATAAGGAGACTACCTTATCGGAAGTATGTACAAGAAAGTATAATCCCGCACGTCGAGCTTGGATGGGCGGAATTTCATTTTAAAGGGTGGCATATTTCTTCGGTTGAACCGTTGGGCTGATCTAGGCTTTGATTTTGTAGAGGTTTGAACCTGAAGCCCCTTGGCAAAATTTGAACCGAATCGCTGGGTTCTATCATGTATCAAAGAGAATAGGGCACATTGAAATGAAATCTAAAAGTGGGAGCTTCAGAGGGTCAAAAAATGAAAGTAGTATGTATTTCGTATCTTGCCGTGCCGCAAAGTCAGTACTATAAAGTTTTGTATGGTATCAAAAATCGGAGGTTATTGAGTCTACTCTATAAGCCCTCAAACCATTCTTCGTGGTAACTCCTCAAGTCCACCTGATCAGGACGCTTGAGATATGGTGTTCTATCACTATTCTCAATCGTTTCCTTCACGGTCCAACCATTACCCAGATATGCAAATCTATTTCCAGTTTTAGACTTGTAGGTCCACTCCCAATCTTCCCATCTAGGATCCTTTCTTATGAAATTAACATGTGATGCACTTCCAGGCCAGTGGCCATGGATTCTTCCTCCTGGTCTACCAGAATTTCCCCAGGATTTGCAATTGCCTGACCATACCGTTCTTGGGAAGAACGCGTCACTATAAGCGATGAAATCATCTGTTGCTGCTTTTGAGGGGACGAAAGTTTTGATACTCTGCTGGCTAACCTTTCGCAATAACTTTGCTATGTAAGTTATCTGGGTTTCAGTTTGGTTTGGAACAGTGCCACTTGTTCCATGAGCATTAGGTCCAGAGACGAAAACAAGATTTGGAAAGGAAGGTGATGCGACACCAAGATATGTAAGAGGATCAGGACTCCACGCATCACGCAGATCCTGGCCAAAGGCAGTGATGGGAAATGGTGGCCGCATATCAATGTTTGCTCCAGTAGAGCATATTATTGCATCAACTTTTCGTTCAACACCATCAGTCGTGACAATGCCTTCCTCGGTGAATTTTTCGATAGGAGTTCGAATAAAAGAGACATTATCTTCAGTCAAAGCTTCTAGGTAACCAGGACCAGGTGTCAATCGACGACAATTTGGTGCGAAATCTGGAACAATCTCATCTAATAACTCTGGCTTCTTCTTCAAACGTTCTGCCATTAATTTTCGGAAATCCTCCTCGAGCTTCTTATTCTCCTCTGTACCTTTAAACAAAGTGGAGAATCGCTGGAAGAACTTGCCTTCGAGGTCTTTTCGGAATTTATGATAAGTGTCTGGATCCTCGAATGATTTCAAGAGCTCTTTGGAGAAGTATTTTGGCTCTAGGGTTCTACCCTCCCCTTCACCACCAAAAGATCCAGCAATCCAAGTCTTGCTTCGTGCATAATGATCTAAATATTTGGCAACTTTTTGAAGATTTGGGACAACTTGCAATCCGCTAGCACCATTTCCAATAACAGCAACAGTTTTGCCTGTAGGATCGAAATTCGGATCCCAGTTTGATGAATGACGGAGATGTCCTTTATAATCACCAATACCGGGATAATCTGGTAGCTTCCAAGCATTGAATCTGCCGATGGCTGTAATGACTACATCGAATTGTTCATCAAACTTCTTTCCATTCTCGAGATTCTCAACACTCAAATTCCATTGTGCATCGTTCTCATTCCAAACTGCGCCAATAATCTTGCGATTGAATTTGAGGTAGTTGTACACGTTGTGCTTTCGTGCAACTCCCTGCCAGTATTCTCTAATTTCTTTTCCTTGTGCATATTCTTCGGACCACTGTGTATTGGGTTCGAAAGTGGACTGATATACATTCGAAGGTATATCACAACGAACGCCCGGATATATATTCTCAAACCATGTTCCGCCAACATCGGCATTCTTCTCAAATATTGTGAGTTGAATGCCGGGTACCTTGGCAGGTAGAAGTATTCCTGCGTTGATTCCAGCAAGGCCAGCACCAATAACAGCAACCTATTCAAACATTTTAGCATACTGAAAAGATATGAGAACTGGGGTAGTTACAAACCTTTATAGGCCTGACGATGTCTATTGGGTGTTCTTCGATTTCAAAATTAGGCTGAGGGGTAGGTCTGTATGGTGAAGATGCGTTCTGAGCTAATCCATCTCCCTTCAATTTGACCTCGTAGGTTGCTAGGGTTGGTGCCTCAACAGACGTTGAAATAGAATCTTTGAGCGTTGAAGTAGCATCCGTGCTCTGTGTTTCTAGTGTGATCGCAGAAGGCGACATGGTCTTTCGATTGTAGCTCCAATTGACTTGCAAATACGTAAATTGAAAACTGCTGGTCCTCTCTTATCCTTCTGAACAACAAGAATGACAACTGGAAAGTATAACAAGTGATACAGAAGAAGATTGAAATTAAGAGAAATGAATACAATAAACAAATCAAAAATCCAACTCCACTGGGAGGAACGGCACCTTGAGCACGATATCTTGATCACGTTATCGTAGCATCTCATTGCAGCATTCATGGCAATGTCAGCATATATAGACATTCTGACCCATATTTCCTCCTAACTTCAAGATTCAAGGAACTTAATTCGAGGTTCTTATCAATATCGAATGTCTCTATTCATCCGTGGATGGCAGATAGACAAGCAACCCTTGGTTTGGAGGGGTAGGAATCATAGCTGTTTAGCTATATCTACTGGTGCACGACATATTGACCTCTTGCCGGGCAACTCGGAAGACACCCGGCATCGGAAAAGGTTGCGAAGATTAGACGATTATGTGATTACAGGGGATGTTGTCGACTTTATCTCTGCTTTATCTTTGGTAGTACAATAATGTAATGTAAATCTAATGCAGTAGTTTCTTAGCAAGTTTGCGGAAGTGCGGTCCTGGAGGTAAGTAATAAGTAGTTCCAAGGTCATGTATTGAGTTGACGTTATGTATTGATTGGTTCGATTAGATGATTAGATGATAATGTTGACATTATTTAGCTCCAACCGTCAATAAGAAAGTGGATTTGATTGGCGAGACACGTGCGGGGTTAGTATATTTGTCTTCTTGCAAGGGATAAGACGCCATCAATACTCAATCAAATGAAAGGCTTCATGATCGTGTTACATCTTTTGATTCTCTCAACGGAATTATGCCATGATGGAGATTTTATCCTGCTTTCACGTAGCACGCCATTCATGCGCATGGTACCGGCATTGAATATTGGAAGCTATCTACCATTGAATACTACTATGTATACCTAGCTGATGATTGATCATTGATTCAGATAATCTCATTACCTAAGGTATAGATACACCCAAGGCTCTAGAGTACCTAGGTAGGTAAAGATTGTAAGTTCAATTTCCTCCTTTTTCTTTGCTGTTTGCACTTTCTTCCCCTCCCCCTCTTCTCCATCATATTTGGAAGCCAAAGACAAACCACAAGGCCAAGGAGATTGTCTGTTTCCATTGGCATAGTACACTATTTTCACCACCAGTTCACCAGATTCGACATCATCAATTCCGTTTCTGCAATATGTCTACCACAAAGAAGCAGCTCATTCTCAATGCGTTTGCTATGCAAGCACCTGGTCATCTCAACCCAGGTCTCTTCAAATATCCTGGCGATCAAGGTTCTGAATATAAGGATATTAAAAAATGGATCGCACTCGCTGAAAAGCTCGAGAAAGCCAAGTTCCACGCTATATTCTTCGCAGATGTTCTAGGAGGTTATGATGTTTACAAAGGTCCTGCGAACCTTGAACCAACCATACCTGCGGCGTCTCAATTTCCAATCAATGACCCATTATACAGCATTCCTGCCATGGTAAGTCTTTCTTCGTCTTTTTCGCGGAGTCACTATCAATCGAAATCTAACATGGAAAAAGGCTGCAGCTACAAAAAGTATTGGGTTTGGTGTGACGGCATCGACGACCTACGAACAACCTTATCTGCTTGCTCGTAGATTCTCAACAGTAGACCATCTTAGTGATGGGCGAATTGCATGGAATATAGTCACATCATATCTTGACTCTGCAGCTCGAAATCTTGGCCTCAATACCCAAATTGAACACGATGAGCGATATAAGATTGCCCATGAATACCTCGACGTTGCATATAAACTTTGGGAGGGTTCTTGGAGAGATGATGCTGTACAACCTCCAGGATCGAGTTCCTATGCAGATCCAAAAGGAGTAAGGCAGATTAATCACAAAGGGAAATATTTCAATGTACCAGGTCCACATTTGTGCGAACCTTCACCCCAAAGAACCCCATTTTTATTCCAGGCTGGAACTTCTTCCGCCGGAAAGAAATTTGCTGCCACTCATGCAGAAGCCATTTTCTTAAATGCGCACACCCCAGAGCTGATTCGTCCGTCGGTAGACTCAATCCGCTCACAAGCCAAAGAGTTAGGGAGAGATCCAGACAGTATCAAAATTGTTACTGGTCTCTTGGTTATTATCGCTGAAACCGACGAGAAGGCACGGGAGAAATTCGAAAAACTTGCCAGCTATGGTGATAGAGAAGGAGCTTTGTCTCTATTTGGAGGCTGGTCTGGATATGACTTAAGCAGCTATGGTGATGACGAAGATTTCCGATTTATTGAAAGTGCACCTCCTGCTGTAAGGAGTATGGTAAATCACTGGGCGTCAGTATCACCATCAGGTTTAACATGGAACAAAAAGACAATTGCCGAGCATCTTATTTTAGGGGGGAATGGAGCGAAGATTATTGGAAGTGCTAAGACCGTTGCAGACGAATTAGAAAGGTGGGTAGAGGTCTCTGATGTTGATGGGTTCAACTTCAGTTATGCTAGTATCCCAGAGACATTCGATGATATGATTGAATATTTGCTTCCTGAATTACGGAAGAGGGGGCTCTTTTGGGATGACTATGCTGTCCCTGGAGGTACATTGAGAGAAAACTATTTGGGTGTTAAAGGTCACAACAGACTTCCAGGGTCACATCCTGGAGCAAAATATTTCTGGAAAGCTGGAGAAGATATTCCAGCATACTCAAAGCAGGAAACGAAGAGTGACTAAGACCAAAATGATGACACTATCACACTCTTAAAGTTCAGATGAAAATGAAAATATTTTCAAACTTAACTGGGTACATCTGCTCTTCCGGCATGTCATACTTTCCAGGTGCTCATAGCCATGTATGAAGCTCTCCCTTCCTTGCATTTCACCGTGATTCAACTTTTCTGACCTTAATACTATGAGGAACTTGAAAGTACAAAAATAGCTCTATCAATCATTCATTCTTTCAAGTATTCATTTTCTCCTTCGTCTCATCATTGATCTTGCGGGAAGTATCTCCCGCTTCTCGTACCACAGTACATGCCAAGCGGCTAGAATTGCCCCTGATAACCCCCCACTTTCAATGATCCCTCAACCGCGAGAGGTCACTTTCGGCTATCTTGCTTGTTCGCCCCACCCCCTCGCGACGGAAATTGTTCCATATGATATTTTTGATGTATCTCTGTCACATCTGATCTTTCACTCCTACGTTTGAGATGTTGGAAAACCGCCTCATGTACGGGAAGACTTCGTAATGCTAGATAGATACGAAATGCATGTTTAGAATCTATAAAATGAAAATACTTGATCTCGTCGTTGACTTGTAAGAATTCGGTTTCTTACCACTGTTGGTTTTATTTACCTTCTCTCCTTTCTCATTTTCTTCAATTTGGCATTATCTTGTCCTCAGCCGGCCTGACTATTTTCTTGGTATCTTCCAATTACTACGTAGTACTACTTCTATTTTCTATTTCTATCATTCATCTTGCCGTACTGTGCATAATATCATTTATCTATTCATCATTCAACATCTGATTCCTCTTCTCCCAACAAACAAAAAAATGCTCTCCCTCAAACACCTCCTCCTCATAATCCCCACGCTTCTCCCCACCATCCAAGCCCAGGGCGTCCTCCTCTCAGCCCAAGGAACCAAAGGTTCCCCCGCCAGTCTCCCCCTCCAAGTCCAACTCAACACCAACGACGCCAACATAATCAACGCCGACGAAATCAATAAGAACATTGTCAACGAATGCGGTCGCACCCTGCTCAATGGAAACATCGATATAGGCGAAAACACCGAAACGCAATTGGCCGCTAAAACCGTCACATCGGTCACGAAAGGCAGCACGGTTAATGTGGTGATGCAGAAAGGGGGTGCAAATGGCGTCGGTCCGTATACGTGTGATATGGACCAGACGAGCAATGCGCAGGCAACCGGACAGACGAAATTAGCGGTTAAAGAGACGGAGGGGAAGGGGGGAAATATTAGTCTTGCCATTACGATGCCGGCTAATATGAGTTGTATTGGTGGTGCGTGGTTTGCTTGTTTCATTCCTCTTCATCCAATTTATGCTTCGTTTTTCATATTCATGATATTCATTCTCCTAACCCAATCCCAAGCCCCTGGTTTTTAAATCCTAGAAATGACAATTAAAAACTAAAATTAACTAACGCGAAATCTCAGCCTCAACGGGAAACATCTGTACAATCCGCTGTTTTAACAACGCAGCCGCGGGACCATTTGGTGGTTGCTTTGCTGTTATGCAGACGGATGAGACGGCTAGTAAAAATACACCGGGTACGATTGCCACGGAACAGACTCTAGAGGGTATTGAGGCTCAGGTTTTACAGTATGTTTTTTCCCCCTCTTTGTTTTCTTCACTCTTTTCTTTGCCCTCTTCTCATTATCTCACACCCCCCTCTCTTCAATTCTCAACCCCCAACTAACCCCCCTCCCCCCCATCTAGAAACAATAAAGATTTCCCCTCGGCCGTAAAAGCAAATTCCGAAGCTACACTAGGTGAACAGGGAATTTTTGCAGTCGAGGCACTGCTTAGTTCTTCGTTGACGCCGGTGGCTACGAAGGCTGTTGCGAATGGGGTGGCGGCTGCTACGGGGACCGCTGGCACGGCGGGGACGGGGAGGAAGGGTGGGAATAGGAATGGTGGGAATGGAGCGGCGAAGAATGGGGCGAATGCTGGTGCTGGTGGAAATAGGAAGAATGGGGGGGATGCTGGAAATACTGGGGATGGGAGGAATGCTAATGCTAATGCGAAGAACGGGAGGGCATTTATTGCGTAGTGAAGGATGTTTTGAGTAGGGGGTAATTAGAATAGCTGTGATGGGATGAGGTATCCATACCCAACATGTACCCACGCTGAGTCTCACTCCATATTAGAAGAACATATAGATTGCACCGCGCCTCTGGAAGCCTTTCAGCTGTAAATTGAAAATTTCAAGGCATAGAATAATATAGTCGACGAGCTGAGGTAGATTAAAAGCTTAGATCCCTATCCCAGGTTTGGGCTCCATATCTTCCATACCTTCAATAGTACATTCACTATTCAAGTATCCACAGATAACCCAGTGCTTTGCTCAAGTACTGTATACATTAAAAGTTGAGCAAACAAGTTACAACTTACAACTTACAAGTATGGTTAAATCACCCATTCCAACACTGTTTGTGAATAGAGAATAGAGGTTTGAGGGGAGAGGAATGGATATTTATTGTATTATCCCGGTTTGGAGGTCCCTGGTAATGGTGATGGTAATGGTAATAGAAATACATCCCGCCACCAGTGGAAGTTCTTCTACTGTCGGAACTTTATAAACTGCATACAATTGTATAATTGTTAATTTTATGACGCGATGTGGGCGTTTCTTCCGATCCTGTAGATATATGTTATCTGCATCTTATGCACGAGAAGCGAGTCTTAAAGTCAACTTAGCTGTCCTTATCAGAACGTTGGCAGTCTTGATTCTTGCACTGAAAACAATCTTTTCTCCTCTCTTATGTGTGATATTAGTCTTGGGTCTAGAAAGCGATTGATCATTCCTATCTAGTTATGGGATGCATGATAGAGCTTGCTATAGTTGCTTTCTTTGTTGCATGTGATGCTTTCGGAATACGTGTATTACAATGGGAAGTACATAAGGAATCAGTCCACGATATCCTCATAAACACCCAGTTGAACTCGACTCTGTCTCTCGGAGATATTAAACAAATGACAAAGTCGAATTTTACTCAATACTATACTTGGGTAAAGCGTTTTCAAACTGACAATTACGATCTTTCTGCCAGAATCCAATAAAAGATGCCATCTGTACATATACTACAGATAAAAGAAAGTTATAAATTGTCCACTTCGTAATTTCAGTCACTATGGTATACAGCTGTTGAGATAATCTCTAACTCAAGTATTCTTTACAGAGGGTAAATTAATTATGGATGTTTCGTTTTAGGAATATGCCATAGCATTAATTTGACCCACCTTTGGAAGATCGAGTGTTGCTGATCTACCAGCTTTCGAAGTTTATTTCTATATTCTTCCGTTTATAACATCAGATAGGACCATAGTTGACCTAGAGATGCTTTATATCGACTAATATGCATTCCATTTTATTGAGCAAAATCAGATTCGACTGTGATATATGTTTTGTCATGTCCAACGTTTTTCGGCACCTCTACAGAGTTTCTATTCGGAAAATCCATGAATACACTATCACTTGGTACTGAATTTCAGATTCAAGAATCCCTGGTGGCTTTTCGCTACGCCACAAGAGATGTTGGGGTCAGTCTTCAACTAGGCAAGTTAAGGTTTTCATATCGTGACAGGAACTGCCCGTTCGTTTGCAGATTGATATGTTGAAAAGGCCAAGGAATTCCGACATGACTGTCTAGCTGCCCAGGTAGATCAAGAAAACAAAGATAAAAACGATTTAGAAGGTGATGACGATAACTTCAAGAGACTTTTCATATTACTGCACAAAACGAAAAAAAAACAGAGATAGCCGTGATAATCTTCAACGCCAGGCTCTCCATCTCTTCTTAGCAAGCCATAACTTTTCTGCAATCACTATTTGCAAGGTGAACTTTCATCTTTATCGGAAACCTGAAATCTAGAACTTCATTTTTTTCTCTAGAGGGTGATATGCCCTTGACATTGGATCGCGAGTCCTTGGAAAATCTACACTACTTACAGTATGTTATCAAGGAAGATAAGTATGCTGACCATTTACCTACCTGGGTCATTACTAAATCCATACTACCAGCGTTACTCCTACACCCCATTGCCCAACAGACACAAATTGCCTTACAAGACACTGTTCTCCCTATAGGTTGCGGTGTGCCAGGTACCTCTCCTATAATCGTGCAAAAAGACCAGATTGCTGTGAATTACTTCCATACACCCCACAGGCTAGCCCTTCATTTCCAAGCTGACCCTGATATCTTCCGACTAGAAAGATAGGAGATAGTGCGACCAAGATGGAGCCATCTTCCCTTTGGAGGCGGTCCAAGAATATCCCCTGACAACGATCTAGCTTTGGCAGAGACCGGTGTATATGTTACCGAGAGTGGTGCAAAAATAGAGGAACATGAAGTTCAAAGGTGAGGCGAGAGAGTGTGTAGGAAATTAAATTAACTGCAACTAGTAAGAATGATATCAAGGTAGGGTCTGAAGTGTGGTCGTGGGGACACTGTACATGGTCTATCTGCCATGGCCAGTGATCATGAGCTTTGCATGCCTATAGCTATATCCAACAAAAGCTCTTCAATATCCTTCAAGTGAACGTATGCACGAGCTATCAATCCGAGTAGAATTATTTTGAGCACTCCGTTTCCACCTCCAGAGATCTAGAGCCAGCCTTTCAACAAACAAACAAAATAGCAAACACTTGTACGTTAACGTTCACACCTCCATCGTCGTCCACACATACTCTTGAAGCAAATACAAACCATGAGACTGTCATCAATTGAATTGATCTTCAAAATGAAAATGATCATGAAATGTCAATAAATCCATTTTTGTGATTGTTCTTATAATAGGTAAACCTTCAAGATCCATCTGTGGGTTAGTACAATTGAAAATGGGCCCAAGGGACAGGAACACTAAGAAGATCTCCAGATCCCTCTAACCTAATTGGGATTAATGCTTGATTTGAAGGTTTCCGCTAAAGTTTTGTCCGAAACACTTTTGAATCGATCGCAAGAACTTCTGTGAGTTCATGTTTTATAGGAATGTATAACTTCTCAACCAATTATATCTTATGATACTTGGTGATATTCATGAGGATAACATGTTGTTCCAAAGACAAAAAGAAAGCTTTACTCCACAACGACGCAATGATATCGACGGCTCCTTCCTCGAGCTCCCAAGGGTTTGGAAAGATGGATAGACGTCCTAGTTGCGTCAAATGTGATATCCGGGGAGTCTTTGCTTTTAGGTATTTCAGTCAATAAGGATTCTCTGTTCACATCAGTAATCTCATAAGAAATTCCTCAATTTCACTGTTCGTTCCAGATATCCCTTGATATCCCTTTCTCTTCGTTCTCTTCCCTCTCCTCAATCTTAAGTTATCTATCTACGTAGATCAACGCATGCTATTCAGAGAAATCGCATTGGGCCAGAACCACATGAAATCTAGAAACAATCTGCAGAATGCCTCTCGAATATAAGGAGAAAGTTCTCCCTTCCCCACGATTATACCCAGGAACACAACGAACCATAGTTCAAAATCGATATGTGCCCATAACAATTGTAGTTTTGATTTGTGTCTATTTATTCTCCATAAATGATCACTTTTCTCTCAACAGCCAATATGGTCTCTTCTCCTCTCCTCCTACCTATCTACCACCACCTCCTACTGGTCGATATAGCATACAAGCAAAACGATTCCCAAGAGAATCAAGACCAGACAGAGCTGTGAGGTTAACAAGGCAAAGGAAAGTCAGGGAGGAGTTTTTACACGCCTGGAAGGGATATAAAAAGAATGCATGGATGCACGATGAAGTTATGCCACTATCAGGGGGACAAAAAGATACATTTGTGGGTTGGGCAGCGACGCTTGTCGATTCTTTGGATACACTTTATATAATGGGGTTGAAGGAGGAATTTGAGGAGGCACTAGAATTCCTCAAGCAAATCGACTTTTCAAAACCTAATGCCGAACGTGTACCTGTTTTCGAAACTACAATTCGATATCTAGGAGGTTTATTAGGCGCATGGGATATCAGTGGTCATCAATATCCTATTCTTCTTGAAAAGGCCAAGCAACTAGGGGATTTCTTATTCAGGGCTTTCAATACTGAGAATGGTATTCCTACGCCGTATTATTGGTGGGAAAAAGAACTTCCCAAGGGGGATACGATACCTGGCGAGAATGGAGTCCTGGTTGCTCAAATTGCAAGTCTATCACTCGAGTTCATTCGCCTGAGTCAAGTTACAGGTGATCTCAAGTACGAGAACGCAATACAAAAAATCACAGATCAATTGGAAAATACACAAAATACTACGGCATTACCAGGGTTGTGGCCATCTCAAGCAAATTGTATGGGACCAAATTTGACATTTACTAGTCGTTCTTTTACTTTAGGGGCGTTCGCTGGTAGGCTTTTATTTTGCCCATTTCCCATGCCTTTACTAACGTGTATGAATAAAGATTCTGCTTTTGAATATCTGCCAAAAACGCATTTAATACTTCCAAAATCCACATCTGCCGAACAATATCTTAGAATGTACCGCACTGCATTATCAACAATCAACGAACATCTTGTTTTCCGGCCCAATCTTCCAGGTGATCCCGATATCCTATTCTCAGGGACCGTCAACGTCAACTCCGGCAAACCCCTTCTAAACGCCCAAGTCCAACATCTCGGCTGTTTCGTCGGAGGCATGGTAGGCTTAGGCTCTCGAATAAGCAACTCGACATCCGAACTAGAAACCGCCATCAAACTTACAAAAGGCTGCATCTGGGCCTACGAAAACACCCCCTCGGGAATCATGCCCGAAATATTCCACACAAACCCTTGCGCCAACACCTCATCGTGCACATGGACCGGCCTAGCCACCGACAGCGGATTCGCCCGTGTCGACGACCCGTCCTATCAGCTACGTCCCGAAGCCATCGAATCCGTCTTCATCATGTACAGATTGACGGGCGACCGCAGCTGGCAGGAACAAGGCTGGAAGATGTTCCGCGCCATTGTTCAACACACGCATACGAGTATTGCAAATGCGAGGATTCAGAATGTCATGAGCGCGAAGCCGGAGAAGGGGGATTCGATGGAGAGTTTTTGGTTGGCGGAAACGTTGAAGTACTTTTTTTTGTTGTTTGGGGAGCCGGATGTCGTGAGTTTGGATGAGTGGGTGTTGAATACTGAGGCGCATCCTTTGAGGCAAGCGGGGTGAGGGGTTGGGGATTGGAATGGCGAACGGAGTTGGAGGATTTTTCGGTAGAATGTAATAAAATAGCATAGCATAGCATAGCGTATAATAGAGATAGATCTACATGTAGCAATACAATCAACATCAGAAGTATCATCAATCATACAACCTTTACCAAATACAGCCATTCCTTTTTCAATCCATCCATCATTTACTATAGCACAACACGATATAAATTGTAAAATCAAAAGAGGAACGTAAATTAAAGTAAAGCAAAGTTGTGTACTGTAGTGTAGTGTAATTTACTGTTTTTATCAAGACGATTCCGATCATCTTAATCTAGGTCTTCATCTTTCCTATCTACACATATGAGAATCGAATCTCCACTCTTTCTTTTCCTCTCCTTTCCTTTCCTTTCCTTTCCTCGATTCGCTGAGCACAGTCGTATGTGTGTAATCCATGCCTATGCCCATGTCTCTCTTTCCCTTCGTCAAATACGCTAAACATACGTATTTACAACTGTATGCATGCATGCATGTATGTATATCATCGGTATCCCATAAACTCCATTCGCCCTGAGGATTGCATGATCGTGCATCATTTCATGATGTGATTGATTGAATTGCAGTCCTGATAAAAACAAAAGAAGAAGAAAAAAACTCCGCTGCCTGATGCTGCCATAACGTCCATTTCATGCAATACATCTGCCACCCAATCCTCTCTTAATCTCTTAATCCATAAAAACGCCGATTTTGATGACTTCCTTCCTTCAACTCAATCTATGGCTTTTGATAAGCTTCTGCTGGTAAATTCGCCTTGTTGGCTTGGAAAGCAACATAAGCCTTCTCTAAATCCCATCCAGTCTCAGTCAAGCACAGGGCTGAATATTGTAAATTCATACCAGTCTCAACAGCAAGTTTTTCGGCAAGTACTGCTTGTTGTTGTTCCGCAGTGAGTGGAACACCAGGTGTAGGAACCTCGGGAACCGCCTGAACCGCTTGCGTTTCCTGAACTAAGGTTTTAACCAAGGGAGCCCAAGCTCTAAGTGCAAGGAGATCACTGATGACTCTGATAGGAGGTCCATTCGGTCCTCCGGGTCCTAGAATGAAGGTTCGTGAAAAACTACGGAGAGCTTTGCCTTCAAAATTGGTAATCTCCTCCTCGAATTCGCCGTGTATGGTGATAAGAAGACCATCAACTCCAGCTGCACTCTGTCCAGAAGGATCAGGAAGACCTGGAAGAGTTTGACATTCGACAAGGTATTTTTCAGGTTGTGTAGCGATTTCGGGGTGCCTTGTTTTGGGTAAGTCGCTCCAAACAGGCTGAATTGCCTGAATACCGATATGGTGTCGAGATAATCTTGTAGATAAGTGTGTACATTTGACAAGATTTCGATTGATTTTATTGTATGCTGCCCATGGAGGGATAGGCATTGAGTGGTTGCGATCTCGAACTGCCGACATATTAATCGAGAGCGAGAATTTGGATTGCGCATCGTAGAAATTGGTGAGTAAGGTGTTGCGATCATTGTCATAAGCCCCAAAAAATTGTCTGACAAAGTTTTCGCCAACTTGTCCAACATCTTGGAAAGCTGCGCTCGCAATTGGAAATGGTGATTGAATAGCCTCAAGATCTGCAACGACCTGCGCAGCAGTTCTGACTTGGAAACCGTTCAATTGTTGAAGCTCTGGATACCAGCGCACAATCTCAGCCGTATAGTCTGGAGCGAGGTTCTCTATAGGGTTGCCAGACAATATAAGGTTTTCGAGGTGACGAAACTTCCAGCGCCATAATTTTAGTGACTCCAAGCCAGTGAACTGATTTCTGGAAAGGTCGAGATTCTTCAAATCAGGAAATGTCGCGGCCAATGATGTAACGTTAAAGACATCGGCTAGTTGGTTATCGGCCAACGTAATACTGACTATGGCATCCTTCTTGGCTTGTCGAGAGGTGAACAATTTGTCGCAAATGACCATCAAGACTGGGAAGAGTTTCGAGACGATGCTGCTGTCATCAAACATTCCCATCTTCTTCAACTGCTCATCTTGGCCCAAGGCTGAGAGATCTAAAAGCTTGAGGTCTACATTGTAGCGACGTGCGAGAACCTCCTGGATCTTCTCTCGAGTTGACCTAGCCTCCTCCGATTCCTCTGGCTGTGATGATGGCTCCGTGTCATGGATGGCAATTGCTGATCCGGCAAATGTGAACCCATCCAACTTCTTGATAGTAGTAGCGTCCTCCTGGGTAACTGAGATAACAACGATGTCACCTTTCTTGTGTGACTATTCGAGGTTAGCAAGGTGTAGATGACCTTGAAATCGATTGCGAATCACGAAGTGGTAAAGCGGAAGTGTCGATTCTTGACTCGTTGTAGGAAACTGGACATGAAAAGAGTGGGATGTAACGGCGACAGCGCAGTGGACATCGTGATCCTGAAATCATGGCGATAAACGTACCTTTTTAATTTTTACAGCTTTTGGCGACTTGGAATTCAGGGTCGAAGCCTTGCGCTCAAGAAACGATACCAATGATGAAAAGCCTTGATCACTACTTGAATATGCTTTGCTTCCCTTCAATCCTTTGACCCAAAGAGTAACCAATACGTTGGCTTGTTGCGACTGCGATCCCATGCCTCTGAGAATGGCTTGTGGATTTCGTGTGATGTCGAGTCTGCCTCCGCGACCAGTATTTCTTGCGCCTCCTCGTCCATGTCCACGAGGCCCAGTTGGAACAGGTCCTCCGGTAACACTCTTTCCACCCTTGCCACCCTTACGACCATTTGCGCCAGTCGCAGTATCCATATCTAAATCTCCATCTTTATCAACTCGAGTAGGACCTCGTCGTTTTGTGATTCCACCACCACCACCCACGCGACCACTACCTTTTGTATTTGCGGATGAATTTCGCGGACCTTTGGGAGGCGCGGATGTCCGGTTCATCATGTTGAAGTCGTTTTAATTTCAAAAGTGTGGTATTTATTTCGTTATACTGTAAGTCGCAAGGTGTGCAAGAAAAATTAAGAAGGTTGTTGTTGGATTGTCGAAAGTATCTTGAAGATATAAATTCTTGTTCAAAAGAGTGGTAGGTGTTTCGTAGAAGAAACAAGAATACGGAGAAAAGAATTTTTCAAGATGAGAGATTGAATAGAGGTGGAAAGAAAAATTGATTTGAATGATTTGGTTTGATCATGAAGGTGAAAGAGGTTTGTCGAGACAAAGAGACAAAGAGACAGGCAGAAGCGACTGGGAAGAAGTTCTTCAATATTTATCGCTACGTAAGCGAGGCTGATGAAACAACAATAATAAGCTCCAGCTCTACTTGCAATTGGCTCCAGTTAGGTGGCGTAGAACTTTTCGAAAGAAGGTTGAAATTGAAAGTGAATGGATGGATGAATAAATAGATGGATGGGATACGTATGATGATGCTTTGCCTTGATTAATTAAGTATGCGCACGTGTTAGGCTACTAGTTGTAGGCAGTTGTGTTATGACTGACTGGTGACTCGGGAGTGTACATGTTAGGTGAGAGGTAGGGTAGTACATGCACAGCAAATGATTAACTCATCGACAATCAGCCTTGCTAGTTCTATGGTCTTATGTAAGCACCTATGAGTATAGCTACGTAGGTAGCAGTCGGGACCTAGGTACTTCTTTTTTTGATAACCCCTCTAACTCAGCCTTACCATACCGAGGCTACGAAGGACCCAGCACATGAGCTACTATCTTTATGCCTGAGGCACTTATGATGAATGGCAAGTGTGGCTTGTGGCTTGTGGCTTGTGGCTGGAGAATAGTACATCCCAGATGGTCATGCATCTATGTTGAAAGGACTACTAATCATTATTATCAGTACGGAGTATGTGTGGCTTATTATTATTATAGAAAGGAAATATATCAACTTCCTCCATCGAATCTAATGCGTATAACAATCCTTGAATTGCGATCGCTTCATGTTATTATAAACTTATAAAGTATCACACTACCTAGTATACGTACGTATACGTACTTTTATCATCTTTTATATCTGAGCACCTGAATCCTTCCCTGGGTACTCTATATCCATCTAGCTACCTATTACCTATCTAATACCTACCTATTACCTATCTACTACCTACCTACTACCTACCTACTACCTACCTACTACCTACCTATTACCGACCTACTACCTACCTATCACCGACCTAGTCGTCCTTCCCGATGAAATGCTGCCATCATATGTCAATTCGATTCGACTTTCCAAAGCTTTGAGCCATTCTCGGCCTTTCAAGGTCTGTGTTACGCGTATTTTACCCTGCATGAACATCCATGGATGGATTAATAAACTACACTACTAGGTAGACTGGAGTGCACGAGAGGTGGGACTAAAATAAACCGAGGGCAATCCATTGAAAGCTGTCCTCAATTCAAAAATGCGACTGAGACGACCGAGAGTTTTACAAAATTTAGAGTAACTTCTTCTACCACCTGCCTACTTGTACTCACTCAGATCAATTTGATGGTTCTGGTGGAGAGAGAGCCTTCTCAAAACCTCGTATATGATCTTTCTTTCATTTTGATGTTCTTACATTCCACAACTTTACTTACCTAGGTACCCATTGAAAGTTACATATTCACATTATCTCCTGAAATTTATGTATTTCTGAAAGGTCCTTCAAATTCAATCCTACGCCGCAAGGCTACTCCGCCTGGCTACCTACCTTACCTACCTACCTTACCTACCTACCTTACCTACCTACCTTACCTACCTACCTGACACAATAATCATACAATCTCTTTACAACATTGAGCAAACATGGCTGCGAAATCTAGATTTACAAGGCTTGATGCCTTTACTAAAACTGTCGATGAAGCAAGAGTGCGCACAACTTCGGGAGGAATTGTTACAATAGCTTCATTGTTAATCGTCTTATATTTGGCATTTGGAGAATGGGCAGATTACAGGAGGATAACAGTGCATCCTGAGCTTATAGTTGACAAAGGAAGAGGTGTGTAATCGAAGATTCTTTGGTATTGATGGGTTTAATACTGATATTTTTACCTTGTGCAGGAGAAAAGATGGAGATTCATTTAAACATTACCTTTCCCAAAATCCCCTGCGAACTTTTAACCTTGGACGTGATGGATGTGTCCGGAGAACAACAAGTTGGCGTCATGCACGGAGTTAAGAAGGTTCGATTGACTCCTCAAGAGGAAGGGGGTAAAGTTATTGATACTACGGCTTTGGATCTGTATGTTACCAGTTCTTCTACCCCTTGAGTGGTGACTGATATATTCTAGTCATAATGCTGAGGAAGCAGCTACTCATCTTGATCCTACGTACTGCGGTGTTTGCTACGGTGCTACCCCTCCTCCAAATGCGAAAAAGCCAGGCTGCTGTAATACCTGTGAGGAAGTACGAGAGGCATATGCGTCAGTCTCATGGGCTTTTGGTCGAGGAGAGAATGTAGAACAATGCGAACGTGAACATTATTCCGAACGCTTGGATTCACAACGCAAAGAGGGATGTCGTATCGAGGGTGGTCTGCGGGTAAACAAGGTCATTGGCAACTTTCATATTGCTCCTGGTCGCAGTTTCACCAATGGAAATATGCACGTCCACGACCTTAACAATTACTTTGATAGCCCCGTTCCTGGTGGCCACGTATTTTCACACCACATTCATTCCCTTCGATTTGGACCAGAGCTTCCAGAGGAAGTTTTCAAGAAGTTGGGCTCAGATTCCATCATTCCATGGACCAATCATCACTTGAATCCTCTCGACAACACGGAGCAAATTACACATGAATCCGCTTATAACTTTATGTATTTCGTAAAGGTCGTCTCAACTTCTTACCTTCCTCTTGGCTGGGAACACACCCACAACAGTGCGCCACATGACGCAAGTGTGGACATTGGAGCTTACGGACATTCTCAAGATGGCAGTATCGAGACTCACCAATATTCTGTTACTACCCATCGCCGAAGTCTTAATGGTGGTGATGATGCTGCTGATGGCCACAAGGAAAAGTTACACGCACGTGGTGGCATTCCAGGCGTTTTCTTTTCATATGTAAGTTTCCCCCCCCCCCCCCTCGAATTCCCAATGCTCCGTAAATACTCATGAAATCTAGGACATCTCGCCAATGAAAGTCATCAACAGGGAAGAACGAAGCAAAACCTTGGCAGGGTTCTTAACCGGTCTCTGTGCCATCATCGGAGGTACATTAACCGTAGCGGCAGCAGTTGACCGTGGTGTATACGAAGGTGCAACCAGATTGAGAAAGATGCAATCGAAAACCCTGTAGTGTAGTGTAGTGTAGTGTAGTTAGGAAATGCGATATTTTCTCTCGTCGGTCTTGGGAGCTTGGCATTGGAACAGGAGTTTAGATGACCCGGTCGGGGGTCTTTGTATATTGAATCTAGGAATCATACACCTTTTTTTTTTTTCTCTTATTGTCTGGGGTAGTGAATATAGAGTTTGAGTATTTTGAGTAGTGGTTTGCTTTGTTTTGTTTTGTTTTGCTCTGCTGTGCTTTGCTGGCTTTGCTGGGCGTCGTCTTCTGGTGCATGTTTTTGGATGTAGATGTATGCATGAGAATTTGACTGTTTTGGGGGGCGGGGCGCGGGGGAGAGGGAGAGGAAGAGGAAGAGGAAGAGGGATAGATTAATTTTGTGATTGGGATTATCAAGATTGGGAGTGGATGGGTTTTATTATATATTTATTTGTAGAGCGATGACGAAAATATAAAAATTCCCTTTTTAAATCTTTAGTGTTGTTTTATTTCCTTTGTATTTCTTTATCAATCTATCTATCGATCTAGGCTGATAATTCGTTTAATTTACCCCTGGGGTGTTGGATGATTGGATTGGATTTGATGATGCTGGGTTTATTATTATTATTATTATTATTATTATTATTATTATTATTATTATTATTATTATTATTATTATTATTATTATTATTATTATTATTATTATTATTATTATTATTATTATTATTATTATTATTATTATTATTATTATTATTATTATTATTCTTATTATTATTATTATTATTATTATTATTATTATTATTATTATTATTATTATTATTATTATT
>PDUE01000869.1:337-41210 GCA_002909645.1 Monilinia polystroma
TTTATTTATTTATTCATCTATTCATCTATTCATCTATTCATTTATTCATTCATGAGTGTTACTTTTGTTCTTTGAATGTGAGATATATTATGGAATAAGAGATGTCACATCATGCATTATTTGCGGTACATTCGTGAGGTGCCTTGTTCTATATACTGATTGTTGGGTAAGTAGTCAGTCGCCTTCCCACCACATCTCAGACATCGCCAAATTCCAAGGATGCGGTAAGCTGAAAGGATTGCGGATAGCATGTTGTGGGCTTACTACTTCTTGTTGTGGATATCTTTGTTTGTTGGTTTGTTTGTTGGTTTGTTGGTTTGTTGGTTTGTTGCATTTTTATCTTTTCTGTTATTTTTTCTAGTCTCATTTCTCTCTCGGCGGGCTGAGAAGGAACTGATGATGCGAAGGTTGAGCAACTTCACTTGGTTCACTGTTGAATCTCGGAGAATGGGGGAAGTTGTTTGATGTTGTGTTGTGCTGTGCCGCTCTTTATATAAGTGGTGGCGGGGAGAGCAAGAGATTGGGAGTTTGAATGTAGATGGGGAGATGTCTGCTGTGGAATGGAGAATTGGGGATTGGAAAGTTGGTCGAGGGGTTATTAGATGGTTCATGGCCATGGGAGAGCACGAACTTGCTTGTTTTTCTTCTCTTCTGCAGATGATCTTTTTGTTTGCTGCTTGTTTCGTCTTTGGGTCTTTGAGGTGGCTCCACGGTTAGGAATGAGATATGCGGAAATGGGGGAATGATGAAGGGTAGAAAGGTTGGGGTGACGGGACTTTGATCTATCTGCGGGGCTTTGGAGTCGGTGGTGAAGTGTGTAGGGTTGGGGTTGGGTGGGTGTGGCTTCTTGGGGGTTGATGATATGCCTGGATTGTTGGGATTATTGGGATATTGGAGGGTAGTGAGGGGGAGGTTACTCGCTTATAGGGCTGAAGGGACTTTTTGGAGGCGGTCTTAGGGTGTGGGTTTGAAGGGTGAGGAGGGTGAGGAGGGTGAATGGGGAGTTCCTATTAGAATTCTTGGGTGTGACAGGTGGAGAGAAGGGTGAATGTGGGGTGTGTTGGTGGAAACTCTCAGTGATGTCTTTGGGCAAGGCTGGCCCTGAGTATGTCTGATGAGTGTTGACGACTGTCCCATCTCAGGATAGGTTCGCAAATTATTGCTGAGAAGTCTCGAGAGTGCTTGGATATTAGTTGTCGAGGTGGCGAAGTGTCAACGTCACTCCCTTTTGAATTGATGTTTTTCTAATAGTAGGGACTTGTTCCTCTTTGGAATTTGAGCTTCAAACTTGGAGGAAGTGTACATGAGAGCCTCAATACTGTTGCTATTCAAGTCGTATTCTAGATCCGTAAAACGAGTTTATATAATACTTTGTGCGGGGTAGGAACTTCTGGCCACTTGGCACATCATGTTCATATTATACCCCATCCAGCAATATACTTAAACCATGCCATGTTAAAACAAAGGGAAAGCCAGCCCTTTTCTCATAATAATTAGCATAAAGTTAACATGAATAGAGTGATCGCATTCCCACTCAGTTTAAGTATCATAGGGAAGTCACTCCATCTCATCACCAGCTAAGCGATCCAAACACCGAAACTTATCTAGGCGAACATACTGCAAAATCCATCTATCATCTATATTCACCACAATGACACCCTCATCCCAACATATATCCAGACAAGCGACACTGTATCAAAATACCTCGACCAAGTCAAATGGCCGAGTTGGCAACATGCCTTCCCACTTATTATCAGTACTTTACAGACCTGGGGCCCCAGGAATGTAAGATCAGCTTGAAGTCAAGTTCAGCGTGAGTAGAGAGATATAGCACGTGTTAGTAAGTATTAATTTTTTGGCTCTTTCCTTTCTCTTTTTTTTGGTTTTAGGCATTTGGTTCTGGTTTTGGGGGATGGAGGTAGGTGTTGTTGAGAGGGGGGGAGGGGGGGGGGGGGTTACTGTCGCGCAAGACAAGGGTTTGTTGTTTTGATCTCTGGTAAGTTGATCGTCACATAAGATGTAGTGGTTTGCGACTTTGGCATGATGGTCTCGTTACTCTATCCGTCTTCTTTTTGGATGTGTACAATCGAATGCGACATTTTTGAGCCTTTGGAAGACGTCAAAAGGGATGGTAGGCGCGAGAATAAAAGTATTGGATGGATGGCCAATTAGAAAGGGGCGAGTAGAGGACATGTTTCTTGCGAACAAGATAAATTGGATTAATCGTCACGCCAATGAAACTAAGTTGCCGGCATTTTCATATTATATTCACTTCCACCCTTTCTCATTCACTCTTTCCTCCCCACTTTCATCCATCCATCCATCCATCCATCCATCCATCTATCCATCCATCTATCCATCTATCCATCCATCCATCTATCCATCCATCCATCTATCCATCCATCCATCTATCTATCCATCCATCCACTTGCAAAAATCCACAATAAAGAGGAGCAGTATCGAAAATTTCGAAATGTCATATCATGCACTACATGTTGCTGGACTTCTTGAGCACCAAGAAAGAAACCAAAAAGATAATAGAATAGCAAAACGATGCTGGCGCCGAAGTCACCGTCCCAGTTCCTCGGTCTGATAGTACTGTGGCTAAAGATCCCGTTCGGTGGGTAGTAGTTGATGTGATCGCTCTACTACCTGCGCCAAAACACACGATTCTTAGTTATGTGTTGTGCGCACTTTGGGATACTTATAGGAGTGGGAGGTGGTGAATGGGAATGTTGTGAGTGGTGGCTGAGGTTGCGGAGGGGGTGGGCTTGTTGGGAAATAAGGTGCGAGGGTGATTTGTTTGGGGGGACTTGAGGTCTTGGTCTATTTTTCTTTGAAATTTTTCGTCGGTAGTTAGTTTTGAAGTTTGGCGAGGGGCCGTTCAGCTTTACTCTCGTTGCGGTAGACTTTGAGTTTATGGTCAGAGGTGATATGGGAGAGTGAGGGAAACCTGGGACTAAATGTACCACAAATCCACCAGGCGGTGGTTGTTGATATTTGTTACTATAAGTACCCATACGTCGCCGTCTATTCTCCTATCGATACTATTCCTCTCAATACCTTCGTCTCAACAGCCATGAGTCTCACAGGGTTGACCTATATCTGCCAATACTCAAGCACTCGACAAGTTTAGGTCAACTTCTGTGTTAACTTCCGTGTCAACTTCCGCATCAACGTTTGGATGAATGACGGTATACTCATCGGTGTATCTAGAAATACCTTGATTAACAGTAAGCTGGACATTCAAGTTCCTTATAAACACCAAGCATACTTCAGGTGAAGAAGTCATGACTAGACTTATGATTTAGGAAGACTCTGTTGTCTTCAATTAAAAATAAAACATTTTCGAATGCGAATCTTCCAAGCTACTGCGCATATACTCTTTTGACAGTGTACGACATATTTTACAATTAAATCGTTGCTTGATTCATCCCGAGAAGATGTATCTCGTCAATCCTATGAGAGATCCCCCTGGCTTCATAGAACCTTTTCACTGTATCTAAATAGCAAGGCTGCTGGGCACCCGGACTTTGCCCGGGGTATTTAACTTCTATAGAGTACCTAGATACATAACTATCTATGCTCATCTGCAAATATCAAGTATACTTATAGATAATAGATAATAGATTATATAATTATCTAATATAATTGTTCAATACAATCTTTTCTATCATAAGTTTAAATAATATATAATCTTCATTTAAAACGACATATGATATTTATTGAAATGGCATGGTTTTCATTCAATATACATTCTCTATTTGAATATATAAAAACTTACATATAAACTATCATGTATTATTTACCCTAGTATATCTACTACTCGAAACCTTCTCAAAAAATAACTATTCTATCCGTAGAGATTTAGCAAAGTGCCATACCAGCCGAATAGTACTCCGGGTTGCCCGGGGTACTACCCTACTCTGTGCCCAGCCCTGCTAAGCAAAGTAAGGCTACTAATCACAAGAAAGTATTCGATATTTTCTTTCTTTAGCAAGCAACCTTGGAAGTATCTGGTCTTGAAGTTTGGGGAGGTGTGGGGAAAGGGCTCCAGTATTTCCCCTCTTCCTATTCCCGATTCTAATTACGGTTGTTGTCGATTTGTTTACATGCATATGTTGTTGTCATTTTCCTGATGCTTTCTATATCTGGCTTCTCTACTCGCTTCCTATACGTAACTCTATCTGTTCACTGACTTTGAGCAGAGTCGATGGTAGTAGCCAGAGATTGGATTGTTTACGAATCCTTCGTCAGATTCTGTGAATACACTAGCCAGAATATGGCTGGTGTCTCAGCTTGTGTCTCTTTATATTTAGATATCTACATGTGTGAGGGCAGAGCAGAGTATTGCGGGGAATTGCGCGATATTCGCTCATTTATTTTTTCGGATGCACTAGTTTGGAACAGGTGGAGGTTCGACAGATGTGGAGATTGGCGACCACACGAATGGATTGACTAATTAGATTGACTACACTTTTAATAATTAGGATCAGAATTTCTTTCTATTACTTGCATATCTAACTTCACGAGGCTTCTTGAGTGGGTCAACATCTTCCACTCGGTAAGTAGAGGAGAGGTATCCTTTACGTAGGGAATTTCTGATGGATGACACCCAAACCTAAGCTTCTACGTAAATTGGGGTTGAAAGATGCCGGAATATATCAAAGTAATATGCAGGAGTTCAAAGATAGAGCAGGAGATGGCTATGTGATTTGCCCCGCTGTGAGATCTCCTCCCTCCCTAGAGTTCTTGATATCTTTTCCGCTGCTATTTCCAAGTACGTCGTCCCCATTGTTGAAGTACTTTCTAATTTTCGCTGTCCATGATCTCATCTAATATTAGCAGGTATTTGAAGACTGTGTAGAGGATACATCTCCCACTACTAAGCGTGCTGACATTTATCGGAAACGTTCTAATGCATTTACATAGTAGGTTCGCTGCGCGAGATGGACGTTTTTTTCTGTGAAAATCTGATTGGTTCTTATGTGAAGGGACAGGGAGCTGGAAAACTGTCATGTACCTCGATTCTCTGATGGTGTCCCGTCTTTGATTTCATGGCCTGAGGAGAATCGGCTAGCAGCATCTAACCTCTTTTTAGCAAAAGGTATGGATTGTCTTCCTTTCTATGGGTTTCGGTTGAGTCTGTCTCACGTGGGTGTATCAAAAGTGATAGAGGCAGGAGAGGGTGGTAGGAGAGGAAGGAGCGGAAGGAGTAAATAGCACATCTCAGCCCATCATTATGGAGCTATTTAATCGCTAGTCCCAGATTTTGAGTGCATGAACACACTGAAATGATTGATAGTCTGATTCTCTAATTCGTATGACCATCTGTGGTCATGATCATATCAGTGTGCGGGCAGCTCCAAACAAATGGGAGAATCTGATTGAGGACTGAGATGCAATTTTTGACCCTTAAGAGTCTTGGATGTTCTGACCCGGAAATATTGTATTTGAACACTTGTTACTGTCGAATTATTGTATACGCTGCTACTACATGAGTAATGGCTGTTTTAACATTCGCTGTTACTCTTGTCTCGTTAAATCCGGACTATGAAGATTCGGATATTGCAGCAATAATAACGGTACAGTTCAGCAAGAGCAGTACAGATCTCATATTATTATGCTTAGAAGTAGAAATGACTCAGCAAAGTTTGCTGAGCCTCAGGTTGTTCCCTTGCATTTTCCTAATTATGTAAAATATCGATAACCGCAGCGGATGTCTTGAGCAATACAGCAAAAGGCAGAAGTCCATTATTCAAGTGAGACCTTCGATCCAAAACCACCATTTTCCTCAAATTTCGGTGACTTGTGCGCTCTTCCTGGTCTTGCATCGGAAAATAAGAGAAGTGGATCAAGAAAAGGGCAATATCAGTCCGTGGTAAGGTATAGTGAATGTTGGATCATTTACACTATCTCTGATAATTAATCATTTCTACAGTATGTTTGTCGCATAGTCTTTAGACTTAGCATGACCATCAAGCGCAGACTCATGAAGGGTGTCAGAATGTCGCCCTTCCCAACCTCTACAGTCTATCCAGTCACTTTAAGAGAATGTACCTCAACACAATGCAGCAAGCATTCAATTGTCTATGGGCGATATCAATGATATTATTCCGAGGAAAAATAAGCGTGGCGAAAAAAAAAATGAACTAAAAACCAATGATAACCAAACTGCGGTATTCAAAATCACTACCTGCAGCTATTCTCCTCTCCTATTCTCAAAGTCAATACCAAGAAGTTCGTTGAACAAAAATGAAACATTCGAGTTTGTGTGTCATAACACCATCTCCAGAAACCTTGCACCTGGTATTTCTACAGTTGGGAAATGCTATAACCAGCTAGTCACTTTATGTAGATATCTTGCCTTTTTCTCAAATATCTCCCTTTTTATTCACCAATTTTCTACGATCCCTGTGGCCACAAATGCCAAGAGCTATGGAGTCATAATCCCCTACCATTTTCTAGATAGAGTAGTACAGTGAAGTAAGTAGGCGGAAGAGAAGATGTTAACCGCGTACAGCCTAGACCTTACGCCTTCGTAGAGCTTAACGAAGCAGGCTCTCAAACCGTACCGGTAAGGCCGAACCCATTGCAACAGCCAGACAGCTTGAAATCATATTATGAGAACGTGTGATTTGAATGGAATGCCAAGCTTTGATTGGGTACTTATACTGTACGTCACATACTCCTGTCATTCCCATCTCAATCATAACACTATCTATAGTGAGCAATTTAAAGACGACTTGAGAAAAAATAACAGCAAAAGCAGACTGATATCTTGGCAACACTGAGCGTTATTCAAGGATTTATTTACAATTCATAAATCAGGTCATAGTTTCTCTCGGTACAAATGCAAAGCATTCTACCGAATGATAAAAGGGGGGGAGTGGTGTGTCACGTGTTCTGAAAATCTATATAAACAAGAATAAAATGATTATAAAGTATCCGCAGCCCAACATCAAATACATCGAACCAAGCCTCAAACTTTCTCATAATTGTTTTCAACCCCTACGATTGGGACATAAGCCTCATGCTTCCCAAGCTTGAAAGTAGCACTTTTGTTCAGGATAGGTACAACTCCGCGGGGACATCTCAATCTTGACAGCACGGCAGAGCAGTGTTTGAACTTATCTCTTGTGCAGAGAATACAAGTAATTCACAAGGATATTTGAATAGCTCAGGATGCCAGGTGACCAATTAGGCAATACTTGTTTTGGATATAAGAATTGAAAGCGATGATATACGTAGCTAAACAATCAGCTTATGAAATTAACAGGAACACGGTCTTCTTGCGGGTATATCGTGAGATCTTTGATACCACAGCAGTAGGATTGGTGATAGAATCAAAGTTTTGGCTTTGCTCATAATGATTTTTTCTTGTGTATTCTAGATTGATGGGGCAAGGCGCAAGGAACAGATATCGAATGAGGATAAGTATCTATTATGATTGCCTGAGTATGATCGTATCATATATAAAGTATTTTCCAAATTTTAAGTATTCAACAAAGATGAGTGGTTATTCATCCGCGCGAAATAAAGTTGAAGTAGCACTACTACGACACCATATATGCTATCTGAAAGTATATCACTAGATAGGCTGAACGCCCCAGAAATATTGGCAACACGCAGTCAGCAATTTTGATATATGTTGATGGTGTGAAATTCGAGTGCAATTGCGAAGTCTATTGGTATTAATATTTGGTTTTCATAGAAAATGGACTGAAAATCAATAAACCTTTTGTTTTCTATACCACACTCCAAATCCCCATCATCCAAGGTACTCCACCCAAGACATGATGGAGACGATCATAGTCGACAAAGGCCACGAGAGATTATAATATGACAAAGAGGTTCCAACTAAGAAAGAATTCCTAAATTATATAGTAGATGATAGGGGCAGCGCATGACCTAATGCGCTCTGAGCACTCGAGCCAGCTTCTGTAATCACCTATGAAGGAGGCTATCGACAGGTGATCTATACCGCATTGGCGAATTTTGTCAATGGTATTGAGCGGTGGTTAACGAATGAGCTTGGCCCTGGACTTGGGAAAGATTTTCCGACTATCATCATTACCGATCCTCAAAAACCCCTTCAGAGGGTTTCTAAAGGATCGATTCAGAGAATTAAAGTAATTGAGCTGCCAGCAAGGGAGCTGGGAAGCCTGTGAGAGTATGAATTTTGAATCATAAAACAATTATCTGCGTTCAATGTCTGAGTTGTGAAAGGAAGCAGGAGGTTGTAGTTCACAAAAGATGAGAAAATTGACAAATCTTAATCACCAAATTATTAAGCGACAATACTCGAGTAAGGAGCTAGGAAGGGAAGAGAAAAAGAGTGGCAGAGTAACGAAAATGACATACCAAATAGCCTCCCTCTCACACACGCATCTCCTCTCCTACCCACGCATGAGTCCTCTTATTTGGGGGCATGATCTTATGAAAAACTTTTAATCTCCACTGAACTTTCCTCTAAAAGATGGTGATCCTCTAAAACAGCTGTTATGGTAAAGATTGACGGATACGCTTCATTGTGACTTCAGAATAATACAACCCATGCCTGGACGCCGGGGTATTGTCCCTTTTCCCATTCCTTTCCCCAAGGTTTTAAATACACTAATCGTTCATTATTCATCATCACCCAAATCATCAAAGACATCTCCTGTTTCACCATTACCCCTTTTGTCGAACCAACCTCCAAAATCAAGCTTCATCAGAAGCCTATCTACCCTACCAACCTTAGCCGGAACATATGCACCTTCCTCTCCCAAAACCAATTCTTCGTATCCACTGTCCCACCCATTCTTGTCTTGGTCTATGTCTCGCAGGGTTTTAACCAATTCTTCAATTGCATCTTTTACCCGTGTTGCAATTATTACGAGCTGCTCTTTGATATCCTGCTCTTCTTTGTGAAAGTCGGAGAAAGCATCCACAACTCCTTCATCGGCTTCTAGATCAAGAGATTGCCAAACAGAGTGAATACGGTGGACAAGAGCGACCAGGTGGTCGATTTGTTGGAGTAAGTAGTATAATGGATCTGTGAATTTTGATGTGGTTAGAAGAAGATTAGATGCCAGAGCAGCAAGGTATCTCCTATGTGCATCTGCGAGCGTCTGGGGATCATGATTATGTCTGGTTTTTTGCGAGGTCGATTGTTTGGCAGCCTGCAGCCAGATATCTTCATTCTCATTTTGAGACCTTGATGCCTGCGTCTCTCCTGTGAGCCAGGCAGTGAGACCCAACCATGTTCCTTGTACAACTTCGCCTTGAAGATATGCTTCCGTCTCCCCTAAAAAGAACACTGCGGCACTGCTGGTTGCCCATACGCTACGCATGGCATGAGAACGTTCTTTGGCTCTAGCCCGAAGTGTTAGGACCTTCTTTCGACCAAATGTAGAACTTCCCAAAGGTGGACCGGGAGGTGCAGGATGATCACGGCGTAAAGATGTTATTTTCCAAAGGTTAGTGAGCCGCAGGTGTGCCCTGTGAACTGCTAAAAGGTACGCATTGATACTAGAATATACCTGAGTATCAGATGGAGTAAGAAACAGATCTAACGGCGAAGGAATATGGAGTGTAAGAGCCACAGGAACAGAAAGAAGGAGATTTCGAAAGGGTGTAGAGACAATCAGAGATGATTGTGAAGCTCTTAGGTTGGCCTTTTCGGGGGTATTTGCATTTGCCCTTGTAATACTTAATTGGATAAGATCTCTTGCAAGTTCAAGCAAATCATCATCATCATCATCCTCATCATCATCTTGGCCCTGTTGTGCGCCCATTGCAGCCCAAGTCCTAGCAAGAACAGCAGAGACTTCCCCTTCTTTCACAACAATGTTCCCGAGACCATCTTTCTTCTCATATCCCAAATTATCGGACCTTCTCCATCGTGACCGGATCTTTTCATCAGCCTCAGTGATCAATGCAATGGCAAATTCACCTCGGCCAAGTAAGAAGAATTCCCGTAATAATGTCAAGGTTTCGATAACTTTGGTCAAAGGCAAGAGCTTCTGTAAAGTAGTTTGGGACAGGGAAAGACGTATAGCAGCTATTACTCGTGCGAAATTGGCGCCATTGATCGGGAATTCAAGGGTAGATAGTTGTCGTAAATGAGAAGATAATAGGTCGAGCTCTGGAGAGGACGAGGAGGAGATGCCCTTAACTCGAATATGATTTAAGGATCGACCGATAAAAAGAAGCGATGAGGCTGTAGAGTCCGACACAAATGCCGGTAATAGGTCTTTATTGTTCTTGTAATCCTATAATTCGACCTGTCAGCGGGTTTTGAGTCCCAGAAGCCATAGATATGTACCTGTAAATCATCTTCTTGAACGAAGAAATCATCACGACCAAAGCTCGGCAGTCTTCCGTAAAGAATCCAGGCCGATACCTGCTTCAGCCAAGCAGTCTGCGCAACCTTTACCAAACTCAATGCCGTCTCCTCTATATCCGCATATCCTGTTTGTATAGCATTGCACAACTTATCAATGACCATTGCCCCGCTGCACTTCTTTCCACCCGTTTCTTGCATCATGAAGTCCACGATCTCTAAGAACCACTCCATTCGCCTTGTCCAATCCGAAAACTTCTCCACGATAAATGTCAGCGGCACAATGTTATATGCTCCCACACACCCAGAATCTTTGCGCAATATGCCATTTTCAACCTCCAGTACTTTCCGCTGAAAGTTCACAAGATGCACCGAACTTATAGATGTAGCAACCGCTTGGCAAATAGTCGAAGAGTGTTTGGAGGATATAGTGTTTGTATGCGTGAGCAGTTTGCAGTGGAGATCGCTTAGATGGGCGAC
The DNA here is from genome assembly GCA_002909645.1 of Monilinia polystroma. NCBI lineage: Eukaryota > Fungi > Ascomycota > Leotiomycetes > Helotiales > Sclerotiniaceae > Monilinia > Monilinia polystroma. Next base: position 11,145 of record PDUE01000869.1, read on the forward strand.
AGAGGAGAGGAGGGATTTCTCGGAAGGGGAGAGGATAGAGGCTGAGGATGTATAATCGGCAGTGAGGAGTGGAGAAGGATGTCCCGAGAGGGAGAGGAGTATTTCGTGGAGCATTTTGGTGGAGGTCTAGATCTTTTTGCGATGAGTAAACTCAGAAGTCACTGTGGAGTGCAGTTGGAGGTTGCGCGTACCGGTTTTCCTTCTTGCTCTTCAACCAATCTGCCAGGTCGTAGTATAACAATATAATGGTACCTAGCAGCTCAAAACGACACATTGATTAATAATATATTCATTTCCAAGGGCGGATCTGCCAAACAGAAGTTGTGCGGCAACTGAGTTGTGAACTGTTGAGGTCGTGATTTTGCCAGGTTGATCGCGTGTTAGGTTAATGTTACTGGCGCGTTGCGGGGACGTGAATAATTTGAATTTACTTCGTAATCTTTCATTCAACCAGAGCCTTCCCCTCATCCCCTCATGTCACAATTCGACGCGCATTCATGAATATCCATGGATGTTCATACATTTTGATATACTTGTGTATGGGAGAAGCCAATACTCCTATTCAGAATTGGTCGAGATGAATTGATTTCCTTGCTTTTAACATTACGATTATCAATCCGCAATTCTCAATAGATTTATTTTACCCTAAAAGGTTGTTGCCATCTAGTCTTTTAGGTCGACTGTGACGACCTGGTATCTTTACGGGACGAAGTTAACGGTCGAGGTAAAGGACTCCAGCTATTTTCCTCTTAATTCCAGTGAGAAGATCGTGGACACAATCAAGATATACAGCAATATTGAAATGGAGAGGTAGAACTAATGTGCATGCTGCCTAATCGTGGAATAATAACGTCGCCATGCAGGTTGTGCGGCACAGCAGGCCACAGATAGAGGAAAAAAGCGATGAGTGCTGATACTTTCGTGCCATTCTATTATGAAACTATTCGCTCAAATTTCCAAGTCGGTATCGAGTTAATTTACCATTTTCTTATCTCAATAGACATTTTACTTACTAGATAGTAGGTAAAATCGAGGCATTCTAAAACCTGACACACTCTACATTCTACGAAAATCTACAACAATGGTCCTCCTCTCAAACTTCGGTTTCTGGTTTCTCGCCAGCAGCGCCATTGTCTCGTGTCAACCTGCAAACAAGGACAATCCCCTCATGAAAATGCTTTCCTGCCCTCAAGTCTTGGATTTCCAAAAGCTCAGCGACGAGTGGACTAGCGGTGTCGTTGATGCTTTCGATAATCACGGTGCCGTGCTGAAAGAGTCCGCGGAAACAACCTATCTACAGATGCCTTCTGAATTCCGGAACGAAATCGAGAAGACACATGCTCAAATCTACGAAATCACATGGAGGGATCTATCAATCGATATCCAGAACTGGATTCAGGAACATCCCTACCAGACAGCCTTTTACGTCATGAATGGAATCGTATTTTTTGCTCCAGCTACATCCAGTGGCCCAATCTTATGGGCTTTAGGGTTTACGAGTAAAGGACCAAGGGCTGGTAAGTGGGTGATCTTGAAGGGTGTATGGTGCTTACCTTTTTTGTTAGCTTCGTTCGCATCGATGTTACAGGGAAAATTTGGCGTGGTTGGAGCGAAGAGCTTGTTTGCTTATGTTCAGAGCGCCAACATGGGGGGCTATGGGTCAGGTTTTGTGAATGTGGCGGTCAGACTTGGTGCTGCTACAAGCAGTCTTGTTTATGGCGTGTTAGGAGCGGGCGGGGCTTCTAGGAATAGCACTGCGAGCTGAGCCTCATTCTGTATGATCACAAGGAATACGAAGGGTTTAGTCGAGCGACAGGAGACTTTCATAAGAAGCCAATAGCCTCAGTAGTACCGAATCCTTTCTCCCCAGATCCTGTTCGCAAAGAGTCACGAATATTTAAATTCACGTTATGTTGCTACTCAGCTCTATCCAATTACGACCGATACATGCCAGGTTCCTAGCATTTTTTCATCTTTGTATTAATATGGATTCATCCGCCTCTCATGAGTGAGTAAACCAGTGTTAACAGTATCAATAAAAAAGTAAAATTGTGTGCTACGGGGTCCAAATCCAGGTTACTCGGTGAAGTATATATTCTTGATTTATAACGTTTGACAGCATAGAATGTTCGTTTTCAAAATTTCAACCTGCCATCAACTTCCTTCATCTCCCATCTATTCCTCAAAGAAAAGAAAGTTTTCCAATCAGGAAAGATCAAATCCCTTTTGAATCTTCTCAAAGTCTCCTTGAACGCTCCACAAATCTACAATAATACGACTATTTCCAAACCTCGTCCTCTAGCACCTCGCGGTAAGCGCAGCAATCTTGTTTTAAAAAGCTACCGATAATATGCAACTCCCTCAAACTCGGTTCAGTAGAATCAATGCGTGTATCAACTCACACCCATACCAAACCGCATTTCATCTTCTCAATGCAGTCATATGTTTTACACCAAATGTTTTGAGTTCCGCTATACTTTCCTTGTTGTGTTTCACTTCTCTGGGACGCAAGATTGGTATGTGAGCAAGGAGTATTCAAAAGAGCGCAAAGAATCTGCTTTGTCGCAGCTTCCTTCGCATCGCTCTTGTAAGGTGCCGGCATGGGAGGATATGGACTTGGTATTGTGAACTCGGGATCGAAGGTTTCTTCTGCTCCCGGTAGCGTTAGTATTCACTTCTGGGTGTCGATAAAATCCAATACTATGATGACGTTTGGTTTTACTTATCGCAGGCTTTGGGGTCTTTGCTTCCGCTCCTATTTGCGGCCTTATTTTTCTGCATTCTGGCTAAAGTTTTGATTTTAAACTATAGATATGTTTGGGGTGCAAGGCGCGCAATTATCATATAAGAATCCGAAGGGGGGCAAACGAGGAGTCCGCGACAACCATTCTCTTCTAGGAACTCAATACAAAATGCATTGAGTTTATAAATGGACAAACTACCTCAAAGTACGACCAGCATACTCCATCCAGAATGTTTTGTTACATTGATCATCCCCCTTCAAGATCCAGAGTCGCCTTATTGGGTACCTAATAGTCTACTGCTTCTGCGTTTCCCAAGACTCAAGGATCGAGAGTTTTCATATTATATAAACCAATCGAGTCATTGTCCCATCTAACCCATGCTCGGAGCTATTTTTTGCCCTCCCTACAATGAATCATACTTCTGTGTAGCCTGACTGAGTCCTACTTTTCATAACAGAAGGCCATGTTTATACAGCCACTAACATGGTGTGTTATGTTAACTGCGGTACAAGCTTCGAAGAAGATCTACGAATTAGTCTCCGGTATGACTGTCCCATGATTTAGAAAGTATAGGTCTTCGGTGAACTGCCATTAAAATCCATTGGAATGACCTTGATAATTGGCAAAGCACGCCCCCCCCCCCCCCTTCACACCCCAATCAACCGAAGTTCCATACATAGGTACCCGTCCGTATCATTGGACCTTGTTCTTAGTCACTATTCATATCAAATCATACACAGTATAATTTTTTTTCTTCGAATATCGAGGGCGCAATTGAAAGATTTCATTACAGGTTGATATAAATGCCATGATCCAAGGCCTAGATCCTTTTATTACCTATCATCCTTTCTTCCCAAGATTTTCTCTCAGCCCTCAATACTACAAAAAACTAGCGCCGGCGTAATACCAAATCGCCTTTCCAACTTATTAACTGATAGTAAATTCAATGAATAAATGCGATTGAAAAACATCTCTATAAATTATAACCTCTTCTTCTTCCTCTTCCTCTTCCTCTTCCCTTCCTCTTTTTCTCCCAGCTGCCCTATTAATACCCTATTAATAACTAGCATAACTCTTTATCTCTGGTTCATTTGTAACCCTATCTTTGTACAAGAAAATATTCGACGCGGTCATCGGAATCGTCGCCTGCGTCTCAATGACATCACTCAGACTAATGCCAGGAGCAGCAACATTCCCACACTGATCACTAACCCTGTCAAACGACCCGGGCCCATCATTCAATAAGGCATCTGTCAACAATGCATACGCGACTGGATTGTACAGCACACCTGCATGTGTATACAGCCCTCCAGCCGGTAGTCCCAAACAAGCACCCTGCAGATAAGTGTTAGACACGCCAACTCCACGAGAATCATTCAGGAAACCGGTTGCCGCAGTCCCGATTTGTGGTTGTACGATTTCGTCAGTGAGGGAATAAACGGTTGTAGTGGGAACGTAAGCCGAATCGCCATTATTGGAGCGGACTTTGTTGATGAAATTGGATCGGTAAAGTTGTTGAAGGACGGAGGGGACACAAGCGATATTGTTTCCAGCTTCAAAATCTGGACAGAGAATATAGGCCAGAACTGTACCATGGTAGTCTGGTGATATAGCGATATGGTCTGTGACGGTACTGGGGATGAATAGCCAATATTCTGAGGAATTTTATTAGCTGAAAATTGAGGAACGAGGGTGGACGGGATACGAACTAAACGCCCTGTGGGTATCGGGAGATCCTTGGGACCATGTGACAATAGCGAGTTTTCTTGAAGTCATGTCATAGAAGTATTGAAGCGCGTAAGCTACATACTCAGCATTGACCTATGCATCAGACAGTAATGCATCAGATGTATTCAAACAGACAGGATCGGCATAGTCGGTTGTAGTCAGAAGTTTCCCTATATTCAATGCAAATTGGCTATAGCCATATCCACCTGTGTCAGGTGACAATACAATGGGTTGCTTTTTGCCCCAAGTAAATCCAGGTGTGATGTAAATTGCAGCTCTGAGAGTTTCCTCGTCAACGAAGAATAGCACATTTACATTTACATTGTCATAGAAGCTCTTGTCTGACGGTACTGGATCATTCGCACTGTTGGTAGAGGAGTCGGACTGATTCTGAAAAAGGTCAGCGTGATGGATCTCTAGTAGTGTATCGTACCACTTACAGCACCAGAGACTACAGCTTGTAGGTCACTGGGAGTGAAACCATCGAGGATAAGTTCTAAAGCATTAGCGAGAACATTTGCTGATGGTGTTGGAGAAGCAGAGGGATCAGATACACCCCACACACCAGCCGCCCATTCCTGTGCCTGAGCAATACTGGTTGGTGTGGCTGTAGGTTTAGCAGCCGAAAACAGTTTCTTCACAAGTACTGGCATATCAGTGCCAAAGAGTGTTCCGTTTGTAATTGCCCCTGGTAAGTGTCAATGAAAATACTACTTAAATGAATCAAAAATTACCTACGTTCTATAGCATCAGCAGCGGTCAATTCATCCGCCGTATTATTTAATATCGCAGGTATGGCCGAAGAGAAACTGCCAATGTCAACGCCTAGTTTGGCGGCAGCTAACACAAGATCAGTTTTGGGCTGTGGCTTGGGGAAAGGGGCCGGAACAGGGGCCGGGACGGCAAGAGCTATAGGTGCAGCTACAACTGCTAAAAATGTGTGTAGATGCATCACCTTTTGTCAGTATATAAAGAGGGTTCCTTGTGTTATAGGAAAAATGATTAATTTATCAGACCCGGCACTTGAACGCAGGAAAAGAGTATAATCTATAAAATTGGTGATTGAGACAAGGCAGTTGTGATGTATAGGAGAATTCTCCGATTAGAGTTCGATTGTTCCAGTTTGTATTCTTCAGTGACTGCCAGATGTCCGCATCTGCCGTCATTTTCAAATGCTTACGTTCCGTCAATGTCAATTATAGGTCGAGTTGTTAAACTAGATGCAGATATCCAAGATCCAAGGGATGATATAAATTATAATCAAAACTACTTTGCAATATTTACTGGCACAAACTTATCACTTAGTTTGTCCATTTTGTCTATAAACTCTGATTTCTTGATACAAATATTAATTCTTAAAAGGAGTTGTTGGCTATATAAGTTAATGGGTGGTCCCACTTGGATCATGTATTCCATTAGTCCAAGCCAGCTGGAATATAGAATCCTTTAATGGAGAGGGAACAGACTGGCAGTCCGAGAGCAGTTCATATAATTTCTGGAAGAAACTCAATAGCACAGTTGAGGCAAAGGATCGGCGAAACGTTTGCCACCGGATCCATTCTAAGGTTATAAAAGATCAGTCTTTGACGATCAGGAGAGCGTCTAATTTTTTAGTACACAGACAATGAGCTTAAATTGGCGAGAGGCATGGAGATGAAAGCAAAGTTAATCACAATGGCATGGACACACTCGCTACCCCGCATCTAGCTAGGGGCTCAAAGGAAATTTAGCGAGTAAGGATTTGTGATGTAATTAAATGACGTTCACAGACGGCAGGTAACTCATATGTTGAGGCTTTGCCAGGTGGGTGAAAACACCAGAGGAAACAGTGCATATCAAAATTGAAAATGTAAGTAATATGGTAAAATGGTAGAATGAGCAGCAAGAATAATCTCAACCAAAAAACTTTCTTGACACCACGGGATCTTGAATCATTGTAGATCAGGTGAGAATAACACAGCCTCCATCGTCATTTTAAGGGTGCTGCCATAACATCAGAATTTAAAGGTGTTGGACAAGCCAAGTTCCAACTACCGATACAGTAGGTTGAAATCTGTTACATATCATGAATCGTTGAACAGGATCACAGATAATAAGTAATCAAAGAGGGTTCACCATAGGCTCGTAAGAACCCCAAGCCCCACTCAACTCCCTCTATCCTCTCTCTATATATACACCCAACGTTCCAGGTATTGATCTAGTTCTCAAGGCTCAAAGTCATGACGGACACTCCCATGTCATGAAAGTTTCTACTCGTTATGAGCATATGGGAGTGGCGAAAATTCCCGTGATCAATGAGAATTGCCGAGTATGACCAGTGGCATGGAACGTTTTACCTAGGTACCTAGTCACGCAACTTAAGAGTGTTCTTGTCCTCGTCTGAAGCTGGGACTTCCCGGTACTTCGAGAATTTGAAAACGGGACCTCGACAGCTGCGATCGTCACTACATAATTTGAAATGATTTTAAAGAAATCTCACCCGGTCCCACAGGCGCGTTACTCTATGGTGATAAAATGGTTATTGAACCGAACCAATTGATCATCTTCATAGCAGCGCAGTTTCACAAAATCATGTCGCTACAGGCAACCATGGGTCTCATTATATTATGGTCATCTTAAGCCAAGAATCGCTCACATAAAAAATATCGGCATCATCATGATAGAACACCAAAGGGGGGGTTTATTCTTTAGAAAATATATATAGCATTTCACTTGACCCGCTACAATCAGGGTTTATGGAATATAAAAAGGTTGTGTCTGAGGGTTAATGGGTGCTTCTCGGCCTCTTAAAAAGGTCTGTTCACACAACCAATACACGGGATACTTACGGATAGTTCTGTGGGAACCCGGAAAAATCTGAGGGGCGACTGGTAATATACTGCGCTTCCCTATTCGGCCTCTGACAATATTATTCTATAGAGTCTCTACCTTTGTGTTATTGAATCATTGAGAATGTATCGGCGACGGCGCCAAGGTAAAAAGGCTCAAAGCGATGTTTAACCGTGTGTGCGGAGTTGTACGGGGCAGTGGGTGTCGGAAAACTAGTTGGGTTTAAGACATTGAAGTAATGGTGATTTCTGTATAGATGGTCAGTAAGTGATCATCATGCTTGAATATAGTATATAATAATGGATATCGAAAGCATTCAGGAAAAAATTAGAGTTGTTGTTTTTTGGTCTTCAGGGTGCGCCAGCACTCGGGGTTAAAAAGCTATGATTTGTTCATCACAAAGCTTAGGGTAGAGGGAGGTTTGCAAGAAATTAAATGACTGACCTTCCACGGATGTTTGTGTCCGTCGTGTCGTGCGTGGTAGTAATGATATTATATATCAAGAAGTGGTTCATACTCATGATTGCCAGGTTGCCAAGGAGGATGCCAGCCTCATCACCAAGTGCAACATCATCACTACCTGTGTAAGTGAACACGTAGCTAATAAATGGCAGGTTTATGTGGTGGTTGACGTTCATTCAATTGTTAACTTTGGTTTTTTGTTGCAAGAGTGAAAAATTTTCTTCATCAAACCTTTTAAGCTTAAGTAACTAGCGGCCGCGTCGTTTTCTTAACCGCCTGCTGACATAATTAGAATTACATAAATGCACATGATCAGAGATGGTGAGAACGACCTAGTACCTAGTACTAGGTCTCCCATTTTAATTTGTTGCATTACTGCAGTTGAGAGGATTAAAAACTATAGAAGAGCCCCTTTATAGCAGACTTTAGATTGACCAGAAAAGTACCGCAGCGCCGTCCACCGCATAGTCAAGCGTTCAAACAGATATGGTCACTTTAAAGAACGAACCATACCTTGGCTGGTCTTTCACATGTAATCTTACCATCAAAGCAGAGTGCTCGCGCTCGTAAGGTACAAGCCAAGGTTCAGGATAGACATTCAATAGCCTTGCCAAATACTCAGAAAGAGCTCTTGGGATAGGGGCTCGATCTGGATTGGAATCAAGTTTCGATCCACATTCCTGGAATATCAGTGAACTTTGAGCGAACACTGATTGTTGGCAATAATAGCTCAAACAGACCATACATCCAGTTTTCAAATCGATTTCCCGAACCTTTTAGACATTTCAGGTCTTGGAGCTTCTTCGCAAAATCACGAGAATAATCTCGAGACCCGAAAACACGGCTCATAGTGGCCAGTCATCAGTGAACATGGTGCTCACCATAGGCAGGTGAGGTTTCCGGAAATCATCTGACCGCTCCCTGGTTCTCCCTTCTCTTTCTCTTTCCTATTCGAGAAACAATGAGTGTCTTTAATTTTGAAGATTTATAAGAGTCTATACTGAGTCTATACCGGAAGGCACTTCTCAGGGGTTTCCAATGACTTTCAAGCTGTAAAATCAGTAAGGAAGACCCGTTTTGATAGCAGGATGAGTTTTCTGGTTCCTATAAGAATAGTTTGACTCGATGCCGTTTACTCTCGAGGCTAGAGAGGATCACGCTCAGAATGAAGGGAAAGCACTCTGCTAGCTAACTATAGGAAAATATCAACAGGTGTAGTTCTGGGTGGTTCAATAGTACTAGCATCCTGAAGACTATTGTGCAGCTGTTCTTAAGTACAGTAATAGCTGCCGTAGACATCTACAGGTGTAGGCTGGAGACATGACTCTCTTGGTTAACACGTCACTTCATTATTCAATCAAGTGAGGTGCTTCTTGACAACTTCACTTCCATTATCAATGCATGCTTCTTTTTGATAGAACAAGACTTGCTAGGTGAGATATCAAAAAACTTACCAAACAAAGATGTTTTCAAGTATTTTACAAGCAAAATCTTAGAAAAATTAGTCCATGATTGAATTTATTTGAAATTAGCTTCACATCAGGATTACGTAGAAATTAGTCGTTGGTTGATAGGGATGAGGAAAGCGTGAGTTATATGCGTACGATACAGTATTCGATTGTGTACACTCCTTACCATAATCTCATTCTTCCCTCCTCCTTGCCATATTGTTCGTCTAACATCCTTCCCATTTTGTCATACGGCTCAGATCGTAGCACGTTCATCACGGTGATAACAAAACATACCAATACCTGAAAATCCATTCTCACTGCATAGTTTCAATTCATTTTTAAACAAGTCATCACCCGATAGATTATGTCGTCCTCTGAGCATCATTTTAGACTTCTGCTGTCAACTTCGGACCCATCGACGTAGGTTTAATGCTCAACATCAACTCAAGCGGGTGTTATTTGCTCGTTACTATTTCTCAAGTGAACTCTTAACGAGCAGGCAGAGATTTCTAGGATGTAATTGAAAGCATTGTCAAGGTCATGATGATTGGGCTTTGCTGTGTAGGCCCAGACTCGGCAATTGTCATCCAGATGAGCGCCAATAGCATGTGTCAGCTAGTTAATTGGAAATCGAATAACGATTCGATGCTTCATGGTTTCATCAATAGCTGAGGGTTTGGGTATCTCAACAGTAACAAACAACCGATAAATTCGACTGACTGAGAAATACTCGACCTGAAATACTATTTAGATTACAGATATGGTTTGTATAGAGTTTTCAGCAAATATCTATTTATGCCTCTTTTTCCCGATTCCTCTATCAGTCAAGTATATATACTTCCAAAAAGCCAGGCAGAGACACGAATGCCGACTCTGAACTACCTTGGCGATCCCACTCTGATTGACTATGAAGATTATACCGCTGGCATATGGAACAATTCGAATTGGTTGTACTCCTTTACTACTAAACATAATCTGATGCACGGAAAGCTGAACTTTGATACGGGGCAGGCTCGGCATCCCTTTGGGGTCGCTTCGAGCGTGGCAACTCATTCAGCCCCCATAGTACTTTTTGGAATTCAGAGTAGGAGCGAAGATATTATCCCGTTTGCTTAAGTTCTTTCTTTTAGACTTTCCAATTAGAAGAGCATGAGTTGCAATTGAAGCAGACGCCATTTTAACATCTAGTAGATATACTGGTAACCTTGAATCGGCCAACAGAGATGTCAACTGAAAAGATACCGTAACAGGTATGAATTTACCTATATTCGGCTGCGAGCGATTCAAAGTGTCCTCCATGTTTGGCCCAGTATGTTTTTCGCAATATGTAACAAGATTATTGTGTTCAAACTCTATTATATTGAAGTCGAAAACCTCTAATTTCCATCCCTCACATGCTCACAATTCATCTCGCAGTATCACGTGTCGAGTTGATTGCATACAGTAATAGCTCAGTTTTGCTGCACATCGCATAGAACACTAATAATTGCCTTTATGGATTACCTTAATAACAAGAACTATACTGAAGCTGATTGAAACATGAGGATTTTTAGTATTCAAAGAGATGCAGGTGACCAAAGTCAGGCTACGAGATCAACACTATTAGGATTTAGAACGACGGAAAAAAGCTACAAAAGGCATAGAATATACATATACAGAACAGACGGCCGACTGCATGCTGATCTGATGCGGAACTAGCCAGAGCGGGAGGGCGACCGGTCTGAGCGTAACATACAAGGATTATGGAAACGTGATTACACCAGAGTATCTGTATATATTGTCTAAAAAAAGGGAACCATTCAACAAATAGGATAGCCCGTTTAGTTCAGTGGTAGAATTTGTCACTCGTACGAAAAATACAAGTAATGACACGGTCCGAGGTTCAATCCCTCGAGCGGGCATTCGTTTTGTCATTTTTGACATAACCTGATATATCAAATCAAATAAATATTACCTAGCTGTTATATATTTGAATATCAAGTGATTCACATTTTTTTGTGTGTGTTGAGTTGGATCCGATAACGATACCGTTAAAAGCTCGTTGGTGGATATCAGGCCATCTCTTTACCTATTGGTTGGCCGGCGGTTCTCACACATACGCTGCTTAATAATCACAAACCAGAATGCCAGGCGGTGTAGCATTTGTTATCCGTTCATTCATCTGCTTTATCTCTATAATGTAAGAGTTCTGGGCCTTACTTGTCGCACCCTATATATTTTTCCATTATTTTATTCAAAAATTAATATTAAATTAACAATACATTATAATTCTGTAAAAATTCGAATATATATTAATACATAGTAGCCATTTTTTATACTTTAGTTACATTTTCAATTTTTATCATCAATCTTTTAGTATATAGTTTATAATTTAGGGGGTTTACCCTATTTCATAACATTTTTAATTCTTTTTTTAATTTTTTAATAGAAGTAGATACGAATGAAAGCTTTTTTAACTTCTTTTTTATCTATTTTTATATTTTTTCAATTGGATTAAGGTTAGGGGGAAAAGAGGATCAATTAAAACCCTATATATAATATTTCAATTAAGCTTTTTAGGCATACCCTAGATGCACCTTAACTCTATTCTTTATATAGATATACTTAGGTTTTAATTTATCAAATAGAAAAAAAAATAATGGAAGTAAATACTTAATTAAGATATGCTTGCGAAGTAATATTTTTATTATTTTTATTATTTTTATTTCTTTTTAAAATAATTAATAAAGATTTATAATTCTAATTAATAACACCCTAAATTATAATTAATACTTTTCCAAAGTAATATACCGATTTAATATAATAGAAATACCTTTTTTCATTTACTCTTTTTGTAATCTAGATTTTTTATTCTTCTTTAACTTAAAAATTGATTTGTTAGATTATATAATTTTTCTTCAATTTTTATTCTTTTTCTTACCAGTAATGGCATTATTAATTCTTTATTATTTATATAATAAAGCAAAATCTAATTTCTTTTTTGTTTATATTTAAAAAATAAAGGATTTAGGATATACTATATGTCTTTTGTAATTATATTAGCAAAGCTTTTTTCAAATTGTATATATTAAAGCTTCAATGCTTAGTATATATTTGAATTGTTCAAAAGTTATTCTTCGTTTATTCTAATTCTTTGTTAGAGTATGTATAATTTGATATATTTTAGTTGTTGATATTATAAAAGATTTATAAACTTTTCTTTTGTATATTTTTTGTACAGATTGTAATTTAAATATACTTTATACAAAACTCTTAGGTACTTTTATATATTTTTTAATTTAATTTTAGGATTTTTTATCATTATATGCTTAAATGACTTTAGTATATTAAAAAGTATCCCAATTTTAATTTGGCTTATAATTATTATCTTTATTATTAAACACTAACATTTTTTTAAAGTTTAAATTGAAATATAATATAAATTAAATTAATGATAAATTATTTATAATAGGGAGTGGAAATTCGAAAAGATAGGGCAAGCTTGTTTAGGGGTGCGATGAGAAAGTTCCAGAACTCTTACATACCCCCCTCCTACAGAGTACATCGTAGATACTGTGAAGCAAATATTTCACGTGACGAAAGCCTAGTCATTGGTTTCGTAGCTAGTATCTATTTAGTAGGCATTGATCAGCAAAGTATTTGTTCATATAAAGACCATCTTCCTGGTTCACAATACTCTTTCACCCTACATCTATTATCGAATTTCAGCCAACACTAAACAGCGTATCAGATTTGCGGTGATGGTAGGATGGATAGTTCGATTCCAGTCTTGAGCAATTGCATTTTTTGTCAATTTTGATGATATTTTTCACATTATCTGTTTGCAAGGTACTCTATTGGAATATAGCTAATTCTACAATATTAACGTCAACCACATATCACAACGATATACAAAACATTCACATTCGTTAAGCGCGTTTTACCACTATTTATTGCAAAAAAATGATGTTCATACAGTATTCTTTGATTGCAAGGTTGATTACTTTGGCAGGTAACAATTGCATATATAGATGCAATGGAGGATCTTTAGATCCTTATCCCGACCCTGGGAACAGATTGTTGTCAAGCACGTTTTTCAATTGAATACATGGCAGAAGTTATATGCTATAAGAAACCTCATTCGTGTAGTTTATATGGGTTGATATAGTATCCTCAAGGGCGGGGAGAGTAGCCATTGTTCCTTGCTTAACAACACTGTTCTGGATATCCACCCGCTACAGTGCAGTAAACCCCCCCCAAAAAAAACCCTCGTCTATCCCCTGGAATCCCCAGATTGCCTTTTCCGCTACCTTCTTGAGTCCATTTCAAATTCTCATCACACCTGCTATATGTCATACGACACGTGGCCAATCGGTTGACTTTCGGCTGTAAACAACGGACGGAAATGAGAAGTTCCGCGTTGAAGATTCAAGATCCTCCAAGTCTTCAGGTGCTTGATCCGCCTTCAAGTTTACAACTGACCTCCTGCGGCTTCCCCTTGACATCGAGTTATCTCTATTCCATCCTAAGACACCATGGTTAGAAAACTATCTTCACGAGATAAGGAAGCTTACTAGTTCTCCGGTAGGCTCAAAACTATTGACCAATTGGCTCTCATATATGATGTTGGGATTGCCTTTGAGCGTGGTGTTCAACACTTCCACGTACCCATACTGAGCCGCAGATCGTTCCGCAAAGCTATTAGTGCCTAGCTTACTTTCTTGCTTCAATCTTTCCTTTTTCTGCTCGACATTACTTCGAACATATTCCAAGTATGGAGGGTTTCCTGGGTTGATAACGTTATCGGCGACAAGAATAGTTCCTTTCTTGATCAAGTTCAACTCTTCGCATAGTTTCAAATCAGTCGTGTATGCTGGTTTGTAATGATCAAGGAACATCATATCAATGGATTTCAGTCCCCTTGAATGTAGGTTTTTGATTGCCTCATGACTAGGACCGACAATCACCTCAACAAATCCATCGAGACCAGCAAATTCAACAAGCTGAGTAATAACTTTTGCGAATTTTAGGTTTCTCTCTACTGTGTAGTAATTCTTTCCTCCAGCAGCTTGCACTGTGGACGCGAAAAGTATTGTGGAATATCCACAATATCCCCCGAGTTCGACCATTGTTTGAGGCTTCCTCTCTTTGATTATATCGGTAATAATCAATCCTTTAACATCTCCGACATTCATGAGATATCTCTTTTTTCGTGCATATTCGTCGATAGCCTGAACCACCTTTTCTGGCGAACCTTGAATGCTGGATCGATCGGCATGATTTCGTACATACTCAACAAGTTCTTCTTCTCGCCCATCATCAAACTATATTGAGAATTAGCAGTGGCATGCACTCGAATTTAACGCTCGAACTCAATCGGCAAACTTACAAACGTTTCTTCCTGTACAGCATAGGATTTCGTCTCATCGAATTTAGCCATATTGTTTTCTATGCAAACGTTGTAAAAAGCAATGCTTTCTTTGCAAAAATTGTAAAGAGCAATGTGCAATGTGCAATGTGCAATGCTTACTATTGATATAAATATCAAGGTAATCCCGACCTTTGGCGCATGTATGCGGAAATACTGCCTACAGAATCCCGCTGTTTGTGGCCTTGATTATTCGGTATTTATGTCGTGTTCGGATTTTGATTTTCGCATATTCGCAAGATGTCAGTGTAATCGACTTTTTGACGTGTCGTATTACTACCTAGGTAGTGTATTATCAAATTAAATCTCCACATGCGAAGCTATATCAATGCACGTCGACACATTAGGGCTTGAGCTATTAGTTTAGCTTGAGGGGCGATATGGGGGAGCTTTGTTTACTAAGTCCTTGAACAATAATACCATGGCCAAAATCTTCATTAAAGCGTACAAAGAGTGACAAAATTACGAGCGTGTCACCTTGTAGCTGTCTACAAGATAGCAAATTAATTTCCAATAAGAGTGATAAGCAGATGCACGCCTTCAACCTAATAGAATACAAGCGGGTAGATGCGCAAGCTGTGCTACTATTCCAGGTGTCAAGATTTTCCACTATCAAAGCAACTAAGATAGTATGAGGTGAACCATGGACTAAATCTACCCGAGATCTGGAGCCAGCTGATCCTGGGGTTCTTGGTTTCGCTCATGCTTTAGCATTTGCATGCCAGGGGTCAGCCCTTTCCCGTCTTTGCATTCTCTTCGCGCTTGCTTAGTGCATTTTTGTGGGTGTACAGGGGAAGTTTTGCCCGGCAATTTAAATTCTTTGTATTTGCTTGTTCCTGGTTTTGGAATCGATATATCGGTAGTCTGGAACGTTGGGATGACTGATTCCATTATGGTTAGCGTGGGGTGATAATGTCATAGACTTCGTTGATGGACTGATTTTTGTCACTTTGTATGTTTGACTAAGCAATCTCTGTGCGCCCATTGCTTGCATTTGACCACTATCAATATGTTACTTGGAAGACATCAGTGCATATCAGCCATAGTTTGGTCTTGGTGTCTGATGGTGCAATATCAGTCAATATAATGGTATAGTCTTAGTGATGCTAGTACTGTCACAACCCTGCCGTGTGTTCTTTAAAGACACCCCTCCCCCGACATCTGTTCAAGAATATCCGTAGTAATACTTCTTACAGAACACCTCCAAAAATTTCAATATGTCTGACCTCAAGGCGACTGTCTCAGAGACCACAACAAGTTCCGGCCATGTCGGATTTCATGTTGAAGGTTATGAGAAGATTGAATATGATTTCACTTTTATTGATGGTGTATTCAATGTCGACAACCCAAACCTTGCCAAATGTTATACCCATTGGGGAAGGTGTCTAGCTGTCACCGACTTGAACATCTACAATGTCTACGGAAAGCAGATGGAAAAGTATTTCAAACACTACGACATTGACCTGGTATTCCACAAGACAAAGATCGGAGAAAAGGCCAAAACCATTTCTACCCTTTTGAGCATTGTGGATTCCATGACTGAATTTGGAATCTATCGCAAAGTTTGTACCCCGAACGACTTTTGAAAAGGGTTTGAAGTGCCGTTCTAATATTAATGCAGGAGCCTGTTCTTGTTGTGGGAGGAGGTCTTGTTACTGACGTTGCTGGGTAAGTCACATGTCATTGACATCTCTCGAAGTCATGTGAATAAAGTCTAATGAAATATCGTTTCACAGCTTTGCCTGCGCAGCATATAGACGAAACACCAACTTTATTCGCGTTCCAACTACCGTTATTGGGTTGATTGATGCATCAGTATCAATCAAGGTTGCAGTGAACTATGGCAACTACAAGAACAGACTAGGCGCCTATCACGCTCCTATCCATACGTTCCTTGACTTCACATTCTTAAGAACACTCCCCACAGCTCAGATTCGCAATGGTTTCGCTGAACTGATCAAGATTTCATCATGCTCTCACCTACCAACTTTCGATCTACTTGACAAATACTGCGAGCAGCTCATCGAAAACTCTTTCGGTCGAGCCGATGGATCCTCACAGGAATTGATTGACGCTGCAGATAAGATCAACAGAGAGGGCATCCACGAAATGTTAAAGTTGGAAACGCCAAACCTCCACGAGATTGGGTTGGACCGTGTCATTGCGTATGGGCATACGTGAGTAATCCACTGCTAGCAATCTTGCTGCTGCTAGTTCTAACACCATTAGATGGTCACCTCTTCATGAACTTGTTCCTGACACACCCCTTCGACATGGCCACGCAATCTCTATTGATATGGCCTACTCCGCAACTCTTGCTAACCAACGGAAGCTATTGAGTGATGAAGAGCACCGCAGGATATTGAATCTGTTCTCCCGTGCAGGCCTTTCAATGGACCATCATCAATTCAACGAAGATCTGCTTGTGAAAGCCACTGCAGCAATCCTCAAAACACGAGATGGTAAACTGAGAGCTGCAGTCCCAAATCCACTTGGCTCTTGCACCTTCTTAAATGATGTCACTGCTGAGGAAATGAACGAGGCTTTACGCCGTCACAAGCAGCTGATGAGGGAGTATCCCAGGAACGGAGAAGGTCTCGAGGCATTTGTCGATGCGTCTGATACCGGTTACACCGAGAATGCAAAGATGGAAGAAGAAAGAGTGATTGAAATGGCTGCGAAGAAAGCTGGCCAGCTAAACAGCACTAACGGCCATGTGGAAGCGAAGACGAATGGAAATCATGTTGCTTCCACAAATGCAAAGGTGAATGGTCTTATTAATGGACATGGTGATGGGGCTTTGAGTAATGGAACCACAGGCAATTACTCCTGAATGTTTGAAGTCTAAAAGAGAGGTTGCTGTTTAAGTTTTTGATGCTGTTGGACCATGGATATCATCTACATGATTTCCTCAAAGACGATAGTTTTTTTTATGAAAGATATACATAACAATTTCAAACCCATCATTTACTTGTCTCACCAAGGTTACTGTGTTTATGTCTGTTTCTAAAATGCCTTCTCACTCAAACTTTATTGGTTTTCATAAAGATACATACACCGGGCCTTTGAGTTGTTTGGGATTTATCTGGCCTCTTCTCTTTATCCTCCAACTTAGCTCAGCAGTTCGAGGACTCTTCCTTCTCTTCCAAGCTTATTGATTTTGCCATCTAACTCTAATCACTTTATCGGCACAGTAGTGAACATGACTGATTAAGCATGCAATATCGTTGCGCTTGAGTCCAGGTCAACATTGCCAGCTTGAGTGGCAAAGAACACTATGGATTACAGTCAAGGCAGCCAAGACGTGACCCACCACAGCGTTGTCAATCTCATAGTTGATTTCAGACCTTGAGCTTGGAGTTGTGGTTGATCTTCACTGCCGGTCGTTCGAAGTGTGCAGCGTCTTCAAAGTCTGCCCCTGTTCAACCTTGTATCTTACTGATTAACAAAAGTTCCAGAATCAAAATCAAAGTCATTGAATATCTATCCCTCGACTCCGGGCTAAATTGTGACCATCGACCAACGATAAGGCTTTCATATTCGAGGGTATTGCACGGACCAGAAGCTCCTATTGTGTCACTCAATTTGAACTTAAATTCTACCATATAGATTTCCAACCAGCGTGATGTTGTGATTGGTTGATGCCTCTACATGCGTGTGGAGAGAAGCTCGCCGCTTTTTGATGTGTTTTACAACACTTACCCCAACAACCATCGTATAGCATTCGCCATCCACCAGTCATCCTTGAACAACACAAAATATGGGTCAAAAGAAAAGCAAAGACAGAGAAGGTGGGTCAGTGTCAGCGCGCTTGTTACTTTAGGGGTTGATACAACAGTCCTGGAGGTGTACTATTGATGCTACGATGAACCAACCGCCTTTCCATATCTGCATATAACCATGAACATTGAACATTGAACAATGCACTCACTCAGCGTACCAGGAACCACCTCCGATTGGAGGGATAAATAAGCGGAGGCCCGCTACTCTCCCGTAACATTAGCGCGGGCGGGACCCACTCGGGAATAGCTTCGCGAATCACAATCCAAGCGTCTGATTGTCCGGACTGCACTCTACTGCTCTAACAATCATAAATTTGCAATGATACGAGTCTATGAGTTTCGCAAAGTTGGAAATCCTCATGATGCACTCGATGCACTGAGTTAGCAGGCCATGATGTAGTTGTTGACAAAACCAAAGCAACCAGCCTTAGTGAGGCGAAATCTTGCAGTGAACCGAGTAAGTCCCCCGTCCTCCCGTTGTTTCCCGATTTTTCTTTGCACCATCGTGTACAAGATTCACATGGGACGCTACATACTATCAATGTCAACGTTGGGTTTTGATTAATAGTCTCGCTGGCATATGCTCATTCCAGCCCATTCCCATATGAACGTTGCCAGTCGATGCATTCATTCCACACGCCGCATCATAAATACCCCCGTGTTCACTTTATGTGAAATTCCATTGAACTAGTTTTTTTGTCCATTCCTCTGATAGACTTTTGACTCTCTTGTGATAGTATAGTATAGAGAGTTATCTTCAAGCTTATCATCCGAACTGCTTTCTGAATTGTCGTGTTACTTCAGACTCGTTTTGCAACGACATCGGTCCCTTCTTGCTCCTCCTATAAACTCTATTTGACTTCATCATAAGCTTCTCCTTTGTCCATTTCGCCATGTCCGCCAACCTCTTTTTTTTTTTTTTTCTTTTCAACGAGAATTCGCGTTTCATAGCCTTCCCATAATTTCGGATTATCATATTCCACAATATCAGATCTAGGATGCTCCGTTCTTTTGTTTTCTTCAATCCTTGCAAGGACTTGCAACATCCATCGATACAATTATTAGCGTAGATATGACATGTCTGTATCTTCTGCCTTTGATCAATGCGATGTGCTCGATATTCAACTTGGTCTTCAACGGCGGCCGACCAGTCTGGTACAACCATATATAGCAAGTTTGCTGCAGTAAGGCTGAGGGCGACGCCTCCCGCTCCAGATGTTGATAGCAAGATCTTGGCTAAGTTTTGATGATCTTGAAATTGGTGACGTCCTCTGCTGCATTATTTGGCACCAACAGTCTCATTTATCCGTAGTAATTGGATCTCGTTTTGCTTGAAAGGAACAGCCGTGGTATCTAACGGAGCCAACGAATGACACGTTATGACTGCCTTGTTCATTCTTGACTTATCTAATTTTATCTTCAGGTCTTGAAGGGCCCATGCAACCTTGAATTGGTCGTCAATTTCCATCCTTCTCCAACCATCTCATAAAGTTTTTTCTGTTCCTTCTTTCCCATCTTCCCTTCATTGCCATAATTCGCATGAGCTGTAGTTAACAAAACTGCCGCCAACCCCACTCGGCCTCTAGTACCAAATTCAACACACTCTTCCTTGAATCTTTCCGTTTCTTTACTCCGTTCCACTCTTTGTTGTTATAGCTCTGCTTGTCTTCAATTTTTCTACAATGCAGCTTGATCCCGAAAGACCTGGACACCAAGCAATGACGGAAGTAGTATACGGTGTATTTTGAATATGCCATACTTGAGTTAAACGAAGTATTATGAATTTATCTTTGACCTATCAAAAAGAGCTTCGAATTCTACTTTAAGAGGATCGGAATCTTAATTCCAGTACGAGTTGATATATATGCTTAGCTGTGGAATTCGAGCATTTCAGCATCAATTTCTTATTTCGGTATATCTCTGGTGATATAATACATGGAATCAAATACATTCGGGCGTACGTGATATCAATCCTTGTATGTAGTTTCGTGGTGTGAGGGGCCACAATATTAGCCACCCTAAGATTGAATTGTACTACTCCCATCCTCTGCTAGCAGAAGAACGAAAGAAGCAGGGTGGCATTCATACGAGCCACTTCGTTCATGTTCGGTGTCGATAGGAACCGCTTCTCATATGCCATACCTTTCAAAGTCGTGTTTGACACATGGCAGAGCTCTAAACTTTACGCCCATAAAGCCTGGATGAGAATTCAGAACTCCCACTCTCTCGTAGATGGGGGCGTCGTCGCTGCTGCTGGGCCCTCCAATCCTCAAAAAAAAAATAAAAAAAAAATCTCCAATCCTAGAGTGTCCGTCTCGCCTACGATTTTCAATCTCAAACTCGATGTCTTTCCGCATTTCCCTCGAGGTAGCATTATGTATTTGGGCTCCTGGACATGTTTTTATATCCTTGCAAGACAGTCTTCGTCACAGGGAGTCAATTGTTGTTTGTTTTTTTTTTTTTTTTTTTTTTGTTTTTTTCAAAGTGGGCGCTTTGAACTTGCGTCGCTCTCCCTGCAGACTTGTTTCGCCAACTCTATGGGAATTCTGTGCTGAGGCTCGGCTCCTAAAATCATAATAAGTTAGCCTAGGGTATTTCAATCAGGAGGGTTAGGTCTGCATTTTGACTCTTTCCCTGGATACATGGTGACGGGTTGAGCATCTGTATCGTTGATGATTGACAAAATTTTCACAACAGCTTGACCATGACTTTTGTAATTATTGGAGTTGGACTCTTAACTTGGTAGGTTTTTTTTTAATATATATCTGAATGCTTATTACAAACGGACTATGGATTGGCATTTCTACCTGTTATATCTCAAAGTCTTCTGTGTTTGGGAAGATATGAGGCTAACAAATATATGGCAGCCAAATTCACTTGCCAACCTTTCATACGATACGATACGATATGATATGATATATGACCATGATCATGATCATAAGCTAAAACTATAGTATATAATGCCCATCCCAGCACTGACATTATAAAGAAAGGTTTGATCTGCATTTTCCGCGAGTCTCAGTTAAACCGATACCCGTTCCTTTCCGTCGAGGTATGTGGTCATGATGATATCAAGAATATCGTCACCGAGTCGTATTCCAACCTCTACTATGCAGCAGTAACAGTCAACTTTGCTCAGAGATTCATCATCAACCATGGCATGCAAAGGCAAAGATATCACGATCCTTACACACTACACCGCCCGAATTCGTGCGTACGCATATGCCTCTGCCCGTTTGAAGCAAAAGCACCTCAACATGCTTTCCCGAAAGTTGAATTTTCATCCAGTGGATTCTGTGCAAGGATCAGATCTACGTACAATGCAATGAAGCGCACCCAGAGAAACCCTAAGCGAAGAGATGGCAATGCGGCCTCTGAAGATGGAGATACAGTGGTTGAAGATACTACGGTTGAAAATGCGGCGGTCGAAACAAAAGCCAAAGACGCGCAAACGAAAGGGGGGGGAAGAGGTTGTTAGTGGAAGCATTAGCAATTGGTAATGAGACATGCCTGTAATGACGCAAGAGACAGAGTTTTTTCGCCGTTGAAAATAAATAGATTAGCTCATCAGAAGACAGCTTAATAGTTCTCACAATCAAAGAAATAAATATTGCTTCAGACCTCAGCTGACACATCAATTTTGTGAGACGTAATAAGATATCACTGTGTCATAGATTGTACGTTAGTCTTGACTCAAACGAAGCTAATGTATTGAAGCCCACTGTATGGAATTTGCAGTGTTTTTGTAGAATCAATTTCTTACTCTCCGCCTGCAGAAGCTATATACCATGACAAAAATGATTCGTCCAATTAATAAGGGCTGGTTCAGTAAATATCTGTCCTTAGGGGGAGAGTATGTATTATTCCCGTTGAATAAAAATATTACATCAAATTCATCGAACGCCCTTTTCCCACTATAGACAGCATTACACTATAGACAGCATTAGTAGCGCAAAAAGAAAAACCTCGCGGATCCCTTCGGATCCCCAGATTATCTCATCGACTCTTCCCCTGAGCCGCTTTGGAAATTTGATTATTGGGTATGTAGTATGACCACTATCAATCTGTTGATAGTCGACTTCAGACAACGGTAATGAGAAGAGAAGAATACCATCATGAGCAGAGTATCAGTGACTTGGTGACCAGACTTGATGCACCGATTGAATTTTCCCTGAAATATAAAACACTCAGTAAGAACTGCAACTCATACTCTGAGGTTCTGGATCATGAATTCTGAATGTTGAGATGATGGTTGATACAATCTACAAATTTCATCCCGCTCCTCGGCTGCTGGGAACCCATCTTTGGCTATGCTTAGCATTTGTTGGGAAACAGGGGAGAGAGGTGTGAAGGAGAAGTAGAGCGTGCTAGAATTAGTGATGGAGGCAGTTGAAAGCTTCATCGAGTGTTTATCTTCACTTTAAATACAATCAAAGCCATATTAATCGTCCATAAGATTTACTCATTTCCATGAAGACTAGTTCCGAGCGCGATTTGAGCATGATTGATTGCAGCAGACAATATTTCGATATTCAAACTGCAGGCAGGTATCGATGTAGAGAATACTGGTAGTGTTGAGTGATTTATGGGAGGCTGTTTTGATAGGTATGGGGAAAGTAGGATGAGATTATTTTGCTTGAAGGGAAAAGGGTTAAATATGCAGAAGGAATGCATGAAGGGCTGGTTTCAATAAACAGATAGATATCATATATGTGAAGACTACCGCTCTCAAACCGATAAGTTCATGTAATGGAGTCCCCGGAAATATAAGTCGCTAATATGAATCACGTCTAACGGATGGATATCTAGGTACGTGGTGTAATGGTCAAAGCCGGATGTGGCAATCGATTTTATGTAGCTCGTATAGAGGATGGCTTAATGAGGGGAGCAGTCTCTCTCTCATCTCATCGCTCTTCTCTTTGCTTACAACATAACAACACTTGCAGTAATAACCACAATCTAAGCGAATGAGATCACTTATGAACGCGCGGGTTATGATAGTAGACAGAATAAGCAATACCAATGTAAACTTCTAGGTAGGATGAGCCACCAGTACTACCAGTAAGGTTGGCGAGCATCATCTTAATCCAAGAGGATAGAAATTACTCTAAGCCACGTGAATCACTCTTCTTATAATGAAGATATAAGAGACAGGGTTTATTTGAAAATCTATGAGATCTTTTACTACCTAGGTATTCGAGGGTTGATGATGTTGTATGGTAAGATCTTCCATTCAAACTTTGTAATTGATGAATGAAAAACTCTTTTCCTTATCACTCAAATTACTGTAATATACTGTGAAAATGTCAAATAACTTTGATAGCCATCTTGTTGATATCACAGAAGGTATCTTGGACCGTTCAAACAATGAGACTTGTTTCTTCTCTTAATCTTTCCTTGATACGAAAAGGGAGACGAGAAGGATTCCTTCGACTCACTCGAAGTCAATGATCAGAGTAAACGAATAGAAATAACAATAAATTACCTTCACACATGTACAACTGTAGAATTTATTTGTGGCATGTACGGAGTATAATGAAGAGAACCAAAAATTCTCCAGTCTTTAACTTTCATCATTTCTTAATTTTGTCTTGGCATTACGATGTGTGTGTGTGTGGACCATAGCGAGGAAATCCCGAAGAAAAATGAAAATTTAGATGGGTATTATCATATTAAATAGCGGACTCACATTCATACAATAACAGGCCGGATGGTGTAGTTGGTTATCACGTGTCCTTAACACGGACAAGGTCCTGGGATCGTGCCCCAGTCTGGTCATACATGTGTTTATTTTTTTGCTGATTGTTTCTATTCTCTTCGAAATATTTTTTGTAGATATATGTCGAGTATTTGAAGCTGCTGCTCATCTGTGGAAGTGATAGGCTCATTTTTTGGGCGGAGGGGAGGGGATTTGGGTGATGCATTGTAAAGATGGGAAATAAGCGATACATATACATCCATATCAACTGAAAGTTTAGAGGGGCTAATGGACAACAAGGCGGGGTGGGTGATTGTTCATTTGTTCGTAGTAGTTATCATCCAGTTATCATCCAGTTACATCCAGTTATCCAGTTATCCAGTTATCCAGTTATCCAGCTATCCATGGACCATGGACCATGGATCATATCGTACGGCCAGTCTACCGATATCAGTGTCTCAATCAATCAAATGAGTCCGTGCAGTATTTATTACATAATTCAATATATGTTGTTGTTACCTTCAAACATTCAATCATCCATCCATCGTAATAAAGTATCCATGGATATGTGAAGTGAAGTGAAGTGAAGTGAACTGAACTTCATTCCATGCAATTGAAAACCTCTTTCTTCCTTTAATCTTTTATTCTGCGGAAGCGCAATTCTTTTAATACTTGTCTATATATTCTTATTTGAAGATTCAACTGGAATTACGAAACTCTTCACTTACCTATACTTGTACTTAACTATACTTATTATACTCAACTCACCTCACTCACTCTTATTATCTCATACTTTCTATTATACTTTTACACTTACTTGCACTTACACTTACACTTACACTTACACTTACACTTACACTTACACTTACACTTACACTTACACTTACACTTACACTTACACTTACACTTACACTTACACTTACACTTACATCTACGGTTACACCTACACTTCGTGTCTTACAACATCACTCAACCTCATTATCCATATGGCTTCTTTCCCTCAATAAAGGTGGGAAGTGCAAACAATAATGCCTCTCCCACCAGGACTTTTCCATAGTGATGTGGAGTTGGGGAAAAGAGATGATGATCATAAACCAGGTTCGAAATTACCAATTGGTTTCAGTTGGAAACATAGAAGGCCACATGTTCAACGACGATCGATTAAGAAGATTATAATAGGCCTACTGGTTGGAATTGGTCTGTATTACTTTTACAAGAATATGCCAACGGATTTACAAAATCCTCGACAACGACCTCATTATACACAATCGGGAGGAGTTCCTGCGCGAGGTGGTTCGAAAGGAATAGGTGGTTTAACAACTCCATCTTCATCACTCGGTCCAAAATATAACTCAAAAACAAACAATGATGAGCCGACCGAAGTCTCTGGTCATGATTTTAATGGGCCAATCAGATTCTATAAGTTGGCTCAAACATTACATTCAATGTCCAAGGTAAAAGGTTCTGATCCTGTTAATAATAATGTGGTATGTCCTTAATCATGTCCCTAACATGATGTTTCACTACTAATGATTTATTAGTTATTTGCAGCTTCGAGTTTGAAAAGTGCTTCGACCTTATTGCCTATCGCGTGCGAGATGGCACTGAGACAAAGAAATTATGTACATTTTGCATTTATGGGAAGGGATGATATACCTATGGATATATTGAAGGCTGTGAATGGGGTCAATAAGGATTGTCAAATCTTCTTTCATGGTATGAATTATACCTCGGCGATTTGTTGAAAAATTCTAACATCGTTAGATGCACGACCCGATTATTCTCTACAAAGTTCGGATTTTCGAATGGAAGTTAGTTGTTCTGCTGGTCTTAATCACATTAATACGTTTGTTCATCCACAAGCGGTTATCATTGATGGATCTAAGGATGAGGATGATTTCTTGATATCGGCTTTGAGGACTAGAGCCAATTCATTAGGCAGGACATTGATTGAACTCCCTGAGAATACGGAACAAAATCTAATGTGGTTTGTTCAATTGGACGGTGCCTCACTAAGTGGTAAGTCTCTTTGAAGAAAACCCATCTACATTTAGCTGATGAATATAGCTTGGACAAAAATCAATATCGATATAATTGTTCATGCTCAGCCACAAAAATCTGGATCTTTAATTAGGTTACTTACATCTCTTAAAAAAGCCGATTATTTTTCCAGCAATATACCTAGATTAACGATAGAATTACCTCACGATGTAGATGAACCTACTAAGAGATTTCTTGCAGAATTCAAGTGGCCACCAAATCGTGGTCAGGATAGAAGTAGTCTCTTAACACTTCACCATAGAATTCCACAACATGGACTTACACCCGAGGAAAATTCGATTAAATTCATGGAATCATTCTGGCCTACGGATCCTATGTTCTCCCATGTTCTTGTGCTCTCACCTCAAGTTGAACTTTCACCACTCTATTTTCATTACCTCAAATTCTCTCTATTGGAATACAAATACTCTTACGATAAAGCTGGCCGAACAAACATTCTTGGGATCAGTCTTGACTTACCAACTACTTATCTCAATGATACTACGAAATTCACCCCACCAAAACCAGCAAGTACAAGCCCTAGTCCATTTTTATGGCAAGCTCCAAATAGCAATGCTGCTCTTTATTTTGGAGACAAATGGGTTGAACTTCATGACTTTGTAGCTAGAATGATGTTTTCCCAACATACCTTACCTCCATCAGCTACTTTGGGAGCTAATTACGTCAGCAAGACATACCCAGCATGGCTAGAGTATATTCTTAAGTTAGCAAGAGCACGAGGCTATTTGACTCTTTATCCTCACTTTGAAAGTTGGGATTCAATATCTACAATTCATACAGACTTATACACACCACCTGAAGAATTTACGGCGCAATCAGATGGGTCAACAGATTTCACAGCAAATCCAGCTGAACATTTATCATTAAAACACAAAGAAGAGCCATTGATAAAATCTTCTTTACAAACCCTTATAGCGGATTTACCTGTCGAATTTGCTGAAATGCAAATGATTGGTTGGGATGGCGAGGAAGGTATCAATAATGCAGAGCTACAATCAAAAGCACGAGAATATAGTCGAGTTTTCCGAAATGAGATTGGGGGATGTGTCGTTGGAGTGGCAGAGAAAGAAAGAGTTCTCATGCTGGCAGGAGATCTATTTTGTTCTGGGAATGAACCTTTGGAGCTTTTGGAACCTCCTGTGCCGTCACCACCAAAGGCAACTTCCGTCTTGGAGTCAAAGGAGACTACCGAGAAAGGGAAGAAAGTGGATGGTGTGGTTAATACTGTAGAGAAGCCTGCTAAAGAGTCTCCTGCTTGATGTAATTTATGGCAGGTTCATCATGTTTCGCTTGGTGGGAATATTCTGATATGTACAAAACACATTTCCATGATTTCAAGGGAACACAATTCATTGAACAGCCCTTTACTCTTCTCCTGTGATCGATGTTTATGGATGTTTTTCATTCATCTGTACATTATATTACTGTTGGACTTTCTGGGTATGGTACCCTACTCGAAACGCCAAATACAAAGAATATTTTCCTATAATTCTCGAAGCTACTCAGTCCCGCAGTTGCCCAGGCACCAATATCGGTTTACTCCTTCACCCCTTTCATTTCTGGCTCGGATCTTTCGGAAGTCGTGAAAGAAGAATAATTCCATTAACAAGAATGGGGACTTTCTATGACAAAGGAATGATATTACATCTCGAACTTAATTGGTATTGACCTCGTGGTAGTCTCTAATTCTTTGTCGACAAACCTTCTAGAAGCATGGAGAAATCTAAATTTAAACTCAAGACAACGCCGTTCATCATGAATTTTTGTGAAAGCACCTTGGTCTTACCTTTTTTTCGCCTTTCCCATCTCCAAGTAAGTATGACGTTAGTATGAGATTTTCCCCTTCCTTTTGGTAAGTTCAATTCGCTATAATCCTGAGTGGGATCACTAGTCTTTCCTTTATTCGCATTTTTACATACTTGTTCGAATCTTTGCGAGGGGAAAGTAAACGCTTGCTTGACAGCATCGTTCGTTTGTTCATTTAAGATTTTAGCATATATAGTCAGTCATTCCCTCATATCACTTATACTACTCTCCTTTCAGATCAACAAATCAATCACCATCTCATTATCAAAAATGGATAATCAACAACACCAACACCATGAAACCACATCTCCATATCCTGGTACATCTTCCAGCAGATCCTTAAGTATGAGAACACATCCTGCACCGCCCCCTCTTCACCCCAATCTCTTCCATTCCTCACACGATCCTCATCATCATCATCATCATCATCCTCATCCTCATCCTCATCCTCATCCTCATCCTCATCCTCATCCTCATCCTCATCCTCATCCTCATCCTCAAGATTACTTCAATTTCCATCCGCTTTCAGTCCCCCCTCTACAACACCACTATCAACATAATCAAATTAATCCCCTTCTCCCCATCCTCCTTCCCCCTTACCAACCCTTTCCCTTTTACCAACCTCAACCCCAATTCTTCACCCCTGAACACCACTACCTCCTCCTATCCCTCAACCGAGAAACCACCAAAGCCCTCTCTCTCAATCAGAAAATCGCAGCTGTAGAATCATCACTTTCGTCTCTGGAACGCGCGCATTCATCGATACCTCCTTCTCCATCGACATCTACCTCACCAACACCAAAACCCAATCGTCGCAAACTCAAAAAACAACTCTCGTGGCTTCAATGTCGGGTGAGGGAGTCTACGAGACAGGAAATGAATTTGAGGAGGAGGTTGGGGGAGATTGTGCAGGAGGAGGAGGAGAGGAGGTGCGTCGGGGTGTCGACGTGGATGTGGGTGTTTGGTGGGAGGCAGAGGGAGGTTGATGAGGGGGGTTGTGATGGGGGGGAGGGGGTGGATGCGAGGTTGGGGGAGGGGGATGAGAAGGAAAAAGAGGAGGGAAGGACGGGGAGGGGATTTTCGAACGATTTTTGGAATGTCGAGGCGCCGGTTTTTGAGCCGGTGGATTTTTTGGCGCCTTGTGCTAGGGGTGGGGAGGGGCGTGGGCTGGTGCGAGGAGAACGGGGGTGGGAGGGGAGTGCGGGAGAAAGATTGAGTTGGCGGTGGGATGAATGCGAGTTATCGCCGTTGGCGGAGGAGAGGGTGGAAGGAGTGGGGGAGTGGGGAGGTTCTGGGGATGGGGATGGGGATGGGGGTGAGGATCAAGAGACAGAAGCAGGCAAACCGTCAGGAAATTCTTCGGCAAACTCCTCGACTGAAACGCAAGTTGCAATCACAACGCCGATTTCACAGCAAAGTTCAAAGATGATACCGGTGGGTGGTGCGAGGAGTTGTGGAGATGTTCGGTTGTGTTTTTTGGATACGAAGTGGGAGGGTGGGGAGGGAGGTGATGGGGAAGGGATGAGGATGGAGGGGTGTAGGGCGGCAGTTGGTTTGAAGGGGTTGAGGTTGGTGGGGAGGAAGGGTAGGAGTTTGCCGGTGGTGGGAGAATGGGTGGGGTTTAGGGAGAGGAGGGAGGTTGATCAGATTTGGTGATTTGGGGGTGGGATAGAATCGGATGGGAGGGGATGCGATGACATGGCATGGCACGTTCGCTGTTAGAGTACGACATGATGATACGAGAAAGTATGAAAAAAGTTCTGTGTGTTGGATTTATCTATGTGTATGTATAGGAAATTATCGAATCGTCATTGGCTTCATAAATATAAATAACGTGTATAAAACCATGTTTGATATTTGGTGTTGAATCTTTGTTTCATGTATCTTTGATACATAGCGTATAGCGTATAGTATATATATATATATATATATCCGAAATATACATAAAATGCATCATGCAAGATCTTCCTCAACTTCTTACACTAGATATGAAGTTTGAGTCCTGAGTCCTGAGTCCCGAGTTTTAGATCTTGAATCTTGAATCTTGAATCTTGACTCTTGAATCTTGACTCTTGACTCTGAACTCTTAACTCTTAAC